>CM053276.1:51891044-51992300 GCA_028583415.1 Protea cynaroides
ATTGTATGTAACTGACTTTCCCTTTAATAGATGTATTATTCTCTTTTTAATTCGGTTTCAATCATCACTTGTGATTACAATGCGTTTGTATTAAAGCTTTTAATTTATCCTATCTCAGTCCACAATGGTCTTGAATGTGTGTCAGTTCGGCGGGCAAGGCCTGAGATGCTCTAATACCAAGTTGTCACACCCCAATTCCGCATTGTTCAGAATGGTGTGATGAACCTCTAAATAAACAACGGCTCAACCAGGATCTCTAATAGGCTATCCCCGCGTTATCCAAACTTTACACGCATCCACAATCATAATCAGAGTAATACACAATAGCGGAAAATTTATAAATAATATGAACTGAGAACTTAAATGATACCCATAAATAATAGCAAATTATTTCAGTGTTTAACTAAGACATAAATATTTAAATACCAAATACATGTCTTATAAATCCAATAAATAAACCTACAAAAATATCTAATCGAATACACACAAGTTGCACTCGCAAAAGGAGTCGTGTGTATCGTCTTGGCCCAACTTCCATAGCTGCAACGTTTTACGCCGACAAGGTTCATATAATCTTCAACTCGTATATCCTGCATCATCAACTAAAAATATTCGACGTCGAAGGGTGAGCACACAACACGGCTCAGTGAGTAGCCAAAACAATGCAACATTACATATGCATGCAAAAAAAAAATCAATTTATATCTTTGGTCTTGGTTTATAGTTTGCAATGTGCAATAGAAAGGTTGGGTGGTCAAAGGTTAACGTTTATTGACACCGCCTCTATACACAGGGTGTGGAAGCCCGCCCAGAAGGTTAACGTTTATCGTCGTCCCCATCCACCCTACCATAACATTATACAACAAAGGTTAACGTTTATTGCTATATAATGCTATACCAACACGTAAGCCCTTGTTAGCGAGGGCTTGCAAACCTGGGCTTCTTCGCTAACCAATCCTAATGTCAAACGGTGTATCCAAGGGCTCACCCCAAGCATCCCTCGGAACATCCATAGAGATAGAGCTAAGGCCCCCGGTAGAGTCGAGACTACAAGGACCGAGACCACCTCCCCGATACTCTACGACATAATAGTTCTGCTAAGGTAATGACGATACGACGATGCCAATGCACAAGACTTGAGTTAGAGATAGAGCTAAAGTGTTGAGACCCGCCAAAGGTTAACGTTTATTGACGTTCTCATCACACCTCCCCTGATACTCGCTCGCATCAAGCACATCAACCACACACATACAAGCACATGCCTATTCCTATCATCATCATCATCATCATGTTATAAACAATAAAGTAAATATGCATGAACAAGTAATAGAAATATTGGATGGCATCTTTGTATGCACATTACAACATATTCCCATAGAATCAAACATGGCATAGGACTCAAGAAATAGAAAACAATTTATTATTAACCAATTTAGTTTGGGGTTAAGGTTCCTCACCTTAGCTTGCTAATAGATATTTTCCAAGCTTTCGGTTCACTGTTATAATGGTATTATATTGCTAGCAAACCTTACAAAGTCGATAGACTTTAATTATAATTAATTCAGAATTTAAAAACCATTCTGTCAACTGAGGGTCGATGCTAGGGTCGATGCTAGGGTCGATGGGTCTATCGACCCTCCCTCCATTCTGAACTTCCCGAATGCCGAGGGTCGATGGTCAGAAACACCTAGGGTCGGATGGTCTATCGACCCTCGGTGCGACCCTTCGTGCACTCTGGTCCAATTTCCACTTTTAATCCATTCATCGTATTTGGGGTCCTATGGCTTGCTTCCTATATTCACTCAACTTTCATTCCATGGTCTAGAACCATGTATAAACCATCTTTCTCCTTTTCGTGCATCCTCCTATGGTTTTCCATGAAAACCTAACCATGGATGGATGGTTTGGGTTTCTCTGAAATCCTACACTCAACCATATCTAACCTAAGGTCTATAGAAACTCATGGAATTAGTATCCATACCTGAGAAGATTACTTTCCTCTGCAATTTCTTCTCCTTTTTGCTAAGCCTTCTCCCTAGCCTCCTTTCTTCCTCTTTTCCTTCTTCTCTCTTTCTCTCAATTCAATTAGGGTTGTGAAAGGAGTGAAACTGGCTTAGGAACGTCCTTTAAATAAACTAGGAATGTCCTATAATAATCCCATTGAGATTTGGAAAGAATCCCAACCGAAAATTAGGAAATTTCTTAATTTCAGTTTCGTCAGAAACCGAGGGTCGATGGGAGGGTCGACGGGAGGTCTTAAGCTGTCCGACCCTCCCTTAAAATCTGAGGGTCTGACATTCGGTTTTGGGAGGTCCGACCCTGCTTCACTGGGTGTGCGACCCTCCCCTAGAATTAAGTGTTTTTGGGTCGATTTCGTACCTAGGATCTCGATCTCCTTCATGCCCTTGGTCCATTTGACTCGACCATGATGGGTAAACCTGGTTCAAGATGGTAAGACCGGGTTAAATTGACACGGGTCTTACAGTGTGACCCTCGGTGCACTTTCGTCCAATTCCCTCTTTTAATCCATTATTCGTGCTTGGGATCCTATGGCTTGCTCCTACATTCCATTCTACATTCATTCCATGGTCTGGAACCATGTATAATCCACCTAGATAGCTTTCATGAATTCTCCTATGGTTTTCCATGAAAACCTAACCATGGGTTGATGGTTTGGGTTTCTCCGAGATCACACTCTCAACAATATCTAACCTAAGGTCTGTAGAAACTCATGGAATTAGTATCCATACCTGAGAAGAATACTCCTTCTCTGCAACTCTTCTCTTTTGGCTAAATTTTCTTCCTTGTTTCTCTTCTTCCTCTTTTCCTTCTCTTATCTTTCTCTCAATTCAATTAGGGTTGTGAAAGGAGTGAAAGAGGCTTAGGGACGTCTTTTAAATAGAGTAGGAACATCCTAAATAAGTCCCATTAAGATTTGGAAAGAATCCACATCGATAATTAGGAAATTTCATAATTTCTATTTCTTACGGTAACCGAGGGTCGATGGGAGGGTCAATGATCCCGTCGACCCTAGGGTTCTAGATGTCCGACCCTCCCTTTAAAATTGAGGGTCTGACTTTCTGCTTTGGAAGGTCCGACCCTGCTTAGCTGGGTATGCGACCCTCCCTTCCAATTAAGTGTTTTTGGGTCGATTTGATACCTGGGATCTCGATCTCCTTCACGCCCTTGGTCCATTTGACTCGACCATGATGGGTAAACCTGGTTCAAGGTGGTAAGACCGGATTAAATTGACATGGGTCTTACAAAATAAACCTTCCTCAATTTAAGAATGTTTCCAAATTCGGAGTCTGATTTGGGGTCTTATGATCGATGGCCTATGATCGCAGAACCCGTCGACTGTAGGGTTGAAAACATCGACTGCAGTATCAATGGTCTGTGATCTTTGTTTCTTACCATATGGTCGACGATACCTACCCAGGTATTCGACCATACTTATACTTTTTAGAGTGTTGGGTCGATTTTCATACCTGGTTTGTGATCCTAATTCGTACGGTCGGTCTACTTGGTCCAAAAATAATGGGAAGACCTAGCATGACATGGTTAAATCAGGTTAGTGGAGTGTCGATCTTACAACTCCCTCCTTACATAAATTTCAGGCTCGAAATTTGCATACACCTTCCGAGTCGAATAGGTGAGGATATTGCATCCGCATAGCGTTCTCTTCTTCCCATGTGATTTCATATACATCTTGACTTCTCTAAGTAACCTTCACATAATATATGTCGTGGTTGCGAAAACGTTTAACCTTCCAACTAGTGATTTCTAAAGGTACCACTTCGAACGTCAAATCTTCGGTCAAATCCGGTGGATCTATTGTTAACATGTGTATTGGATCTCTGACGTATTTCTTCAGTTGTGAGACATGGAATACATCATGTACACTAGACATTGATGGTGGTAGTGCTAACTGATATGCTACCTTTCCACGCCTTGCCAGAATCTCATATGGTCCAATATATCGGGGACACAACTTTCCTTTCTGTCCGAACCATTTTAAACCATGCATAGGAGATATTTTTAGAAATACCTTATCCCCTATGGTAAATTCAAGGTCTCTGCGTCGTCCTCATATTGCTTCTGACAATTCTGAACTATTCGGACTCTTTCCTTGATGATGTCGACTACTCAACATGTCTCTTCAATGAATTCTGGTCCCATAATTCTCCGTTCTCCAACCTCATTCCAAAATAAAGGAGTTCAACATTTCCTACCATACAGTGTTTCATAGGGCGACATCTATAATGTAGCTTGATGCGAACTCAATCAATGATAGTTTCTCATCCCATGATCCCTTGAAATCAATGACACAAGCTCGGTGCATGTCTTCTAAAATCTGAATGGTATGCTCCGACTATTCATCTGTTTAAGGATGAAATGTAGTACTAAACTTCAATGTTGTACCCATAGCCTTCTGTAATCCTTCCCAAAACATAGAGGTAAAGCATGGGTCTCTGTCGGACAAGATGCTTTCAGGTACACCATGTAACTTGACAATATTATCAACATACAGCTTAGCTAGCCTCTCTAGTGTATACTGAGATCGTATAGCTATAGAACTAGCTGTCTTAGTCAAACGATCTACAATCACCCAGACTGGGTCAACTACTCTGGGAGTCAATGATAACCCTGTGACGAACTCCATAGTGATGCGGTCCCATTTTCATGCTGGTTCTGGTAATGGTTTCAACAAGCCTGCAGGCCTTTGCCTTTCAGCCTTTACCCTCTGACAATTTAGGCATTGCGACACAAATTTAGCTACATCCACTTTCATTCCCCTTCACCAATATAGTTTCTTCAGATCATGATACATTTTTGTACTCTTGGGATGTACCGAATAAGCGGTGGTGTGGGCTTCCTTCATTAGTCTGTGTCTAATATCTGAGTTTTCATTTTCAGGAACACATACTCTCTCTTTGTATCTTAACACCTTTTCAAGGTCCAAAGTGAAGTCAGGAGTAGTGCTACCTTTTTCAAGGTCTTCTTGCACTATTCTCAGATAGGGGTATGATTGAATAGCTACTTTTACTTCATTTATTAGATCTGGTACAATTTTCAATGTAGCAAATATGTTTAAAAATCGACGAATAAACCTTAGGTAGGCTGATTCACTCGGTTTATCAATCACGAACTATTCATCGCTGCAACTGAATACTCTTCCTGTGTCACACACTACAACATTTGTGCTAGCTTCTTCCTGTGACTTTGTCATTGCTTTTTTGCTTAGTGCATCAGCAACTACATTAGCCTTCCCTGGATGATACTAGATATCACAATCATAATCTTTTAGCAACTCTAGCTATCTCCTCTGTCTCATGTTCAACTCTTTCTGATTGAAAAGATGAGTAAGACTCTTATGATCTGATTTAATCTGAAATTTCTCTCCATACAAATAATGTCTCCATATCTTGACAGCATGTACCACTGCTGCTAATTCCAAGTCATGGGTTGGGTAATTTTTCTCATGTGTCTTTAATTGTTTGGAAGCATACATGATTACTTGTTCTCCTTCCATGAGCACACATCCCAAACCTAACCCAAATGCATTGGTGTACAAGATAAATGGTTCTCTTAGTATCGATATGGTCAAGATGGGAGCTGACATTAGTCCTGCCTTCAGTGTTTGGAAACACTCTTCACATTTGTCGGTCCAAACAAAATTTTCTCCTTTCTTGGTCAGGCTGGTGAGAGGTACGGTGATCTTGGAGTAATCTTCTACGAATTGTCGATAATACCCAGTCAAACCTAAGAAACTTCTAATTTCTGCAACATTCTTAAGTGCTTCCCATTTTACAATAGCTTCAATCTTGCTAGGATCCACTTTAATTCCTTCATCCAATACAACATGGCCTAAGAAAGAGACCTCACTCAGCTAGAACTCACACTTAGTAAATTTAGCGTAAGGCTTTTCTGTTCTTAGTCACTGCGGAGCGGTTCTAAGATTTGTGATAAGAGTTTCTTTGTCCTTCAAGTAGACTAGGATGTCGTCAATAAATACGATGACAAATGTATCCAACATATCGTGGAATACCCAGTTCATGAGTTCCATAAAAGTTACGGGTGCGTTAGTCAATCCGAATGACATAACTAGGAATTCATAATGTCCATATCTTATTCTGAATCCTGTCTTTAGAATATCACCTTCGTTGATCTTCAACTGATGATATCCTGACCGGATATCAATTTTGGAGAACACTTTGGTACCTTGCAACTGGTTGAATAAGTCATCGATCTGAGGCAACAGGTACCGATTTTTTATCGTGAGCTTGTTTAATTTCCGATAATCCATACAAAGTCGAACGCTACCATCCTTCTTTTTCACGAACAATACTGGTGCTCCCCAAGGTAATATATTGGGTCGAATAGAACCCTCATCTAGTAGTTCTTGTAACTGTACCTTCAGTTCCTTAAGTTCAGTAGGAGCCATTCGGTATGGTGCCTTGGATACTGGTGCGACTCCGGGTAATAGGTCTATAACGAACTTTGTAGCTCAGTCAGGTGGCATTCCTAGTAAATCTTTAGGGAACACGTCTGGAAAATCTCGTACAACCTCTATATCTTTTATTCGTGGTGCTTCTTTGGTAAGATCCACAACAGACACCATGTAGCCAACTCCACCTTTCTCAAGGCATATTATAGCCTTTAATGTAGAGAGGATGATTTTTTGTTTATGGGGAAGTTTGATTCCGACAAAACTGAACTCTGCGCCTTCCTTGTCTTTAAATGATATCTTTTTCTCAGCACGAAGCAAACTTACAGAATGCTGGGATAACCAGTCCATCCTTAGGATGACGTCAAAGTCTACCATCTCAAGTTACACCAGGTTGGCGTCCAAACTTCGTCCATTTATAAGAACTGGACATGGTCCATAACCTTGGTCTAAATCTGTTTCTAATCCCATAGGCGACCATACTAGTAGCTTGTAGTCTAAAAGTCTGAGGGGTAAACTTAACTTCTTTCCAAATGACACAGATATAAAAGAATGAGTGGCCCCAGAGTCAAAGAGTACTCTGGCAGATACGCCATTAATATGTACAATACTTGTGATTAGATTTAATTTAGTATACACGCACATACAAGGTATTTCAAAATAAAAGGTTGAATCATACCTGTAACCACATCAGGCGATGCGACAGCAACCTCAGAAGTAACATCATAAATCTTTCCTTGTTGTAGCTGCTTTCTTGGCTTAGGGCAATCTCTTGAATAATACCCTATTTGATCACAATTAAAGCATTTGACTCCAGCATTGGCCTGCTTCAGTTGCGATTGAGTTGTTAGAGTAGACATAGATGCAGCATTGAAGCCTCGAGTGTAGAAGGATTTAAATGTCTTGGAGTTCCCTCCATTGAATGAGTTTCCATTAAGCCTCTTGATACCATTGTTTAGAGCAAAGTAACTTTCTCTTTGACTAGACTCCAAAACTCATGCTATCTGCACAGCTTCATTGCATATTTTCTTTTCCAGCCCCAAAACATGCTCTCGGATGTTTTCCCTATTTTCTTCTTGCATGCTAGGGGGAGCAAAGAAAAACAGTTCTTCATAACGCTGCTGATAAGCGTCTATAGGCATTTGTCCTTGATATAGACTCAGAAATTATTTTTCCATTTGGTCTCTGAAACTCCTGGGAAAATACTTCTCGAAGAAGGCTTATTTAAAGATATCCCAGGTTAATTGCGTGTGCATTGTCAACAGATAACTCCGAGTGGACTTCCACCAGTGATGTGCATCATCTTTCAGCATAAATGTGGCACATAATACTCTCTTCTTCACTGACAGTCATCATTATAAAGTTCTTTTCCATCTCGTCGATCCAGTGGGCTAGCCACAGAGGATCCGACTGCTTACCAGTGAATTTCCTTGGCTTCATCTTCAGAAAATGCTTGATCAATCTGGAGTGATCAAGCTGATACTCTGCATAAGCTCCATATATGGGCGGTTGGTACTAATAATTACCATGGTTATACCTGCATTGCGATGCTTAGGGTACTGTATTGCTATCCCCAGGTACGGTACTAGCTTGTCTTGCAGGTAGAGGTGTTGTGTTTGCAACTGGGAAAGCAATTCCCTTAGCAGCATGCATGTTGGCTTGCATTTGCTGTATATGCTGTGCCAAATTCATTACTACAGTAGCCAAATCTGTAGGTGGTGCAAGTAAGTTGGTTAGGTTGACTTGGGTGTGAACTTCCTGAGACACAGTATTTTGATTCCCAAGATTTCCTTCCTGTCCTTCCTGACCTTTGTTGTCATTGGTCTCCATAGGTGGTGGAGGTGGGTTTGCATTCTATCTCTTTTTGCTAACTCTATGTCCAGCCATTTAAACTTGTGGATAAAATGGTATTGGAAAAACCACACCTATGAGACAAGACAGAATGTTAGTATTGGGTTAGTTTTATAATGGGAGGCGAGAGAAGAAACAAATTTAAGAGGCAATAATTCTAACAGAATCAAAAAGCAAATAGCAGATAGTCATACGGTCGATGGCCTACGGTGGCATGTTGCGTGACCATAGGTTTGACCATCAGAACCCTGGAAACTTCTCGAGACCCTATGGTCGATCATACGGTCGATGACGCATGTTTTGGTCAAATTGTTCGATCGTATGATCCAAAATCAGGTTTTTAAACCTGTTTTTTGAGTTTTCCCTCTCATTTCTCATTCTTCCTCCTACAGTTTCAACTCAGCTCGCCACCACTGGGTTGCTACAGTATCAACCATATGAGCTTGGTGATTTTTCCATCGAACGACGATCTACATTCCATTGCTCAAGACATGTTCTCTATTCTTTCCTTCTCTTTAAGCTTTCATGCCTAGATTTTTCTCCATATATAGAGCTTTCTTCAAATTAACATCTACTTGACCGTAAAAATTTGATTTTTATTCGGGGCTATTGCTATTGGCCACCCAACAGATGAAAGCCCTAAAAAAATTTTGAGTTTCATCGGTTGGTTTGTTTAAAATTTGAAAATCCCAACTTTTGACCTAAATTTTTGGGTTTTCTCCAAATTTCAAAATTTCTTCAATTTTGCTTTAATTGGTGGTTATTTCCTATTAATTCTTCATTGTAGGATGGTTCGTGCCTCATGTAAGTCCTCTTTCCCAATGTTTGGGTAAAAGTGAGGTTTTTTTCCCATTTTACGTTGTTATGCTGTTTAATTTTCCAATTTTTCTAACTTATTTTCTTATTCTCTTTTCTTTTGCAGTTATCATGGTTCGCACCCAGGTTCCATGAGTTCATGACCATAATCATTTCAAGTCCGTCAAAGTAGAGGTACAATATCCCAGGTTTGATCAAAAGAAAGTGGAAGGGGGTCGACGTGTGAACTCAACCCACTTAGCCCTGTTTGATGTGGAGAGGGCATTTAGTGATATGGGTTGGCTTCCATTGATCCTGTATGAGGCTTGCACCTCCCCAGATTTAGTGAAGCAGTTCTTGTCACACCCCAATTCTGCACCATTCAGAACAGTGTGATGAACCGCTAATAAACCAACGGTTTAACCAGGATCTCTAATAGGATATGTCCATTAAAAATAAAAACCATGCACATCCACAACCATAATCAGAATAAATACACAATAGCGGAAGTCTTATAGTAAATGAACTAAGGAATCTAATTGTAATAATCATAAATAAAGTATCAAATTATGTTGTATCAACTGAGACATAAGTAAATAAAATATCAATTATATTTCCTTAATAAATTTAAATAAAAAAATCTAATCGAATACGCAGGAGTTGCACTTGCATGAGGAGTCATACGTATCCACTAAGTCTTCGACTTCCATTGCAGCAACACGCGTGTACATCGGAGCACTCATATAATCCTCAACAGTGGTACCTGCATCATCAACTAAAAATATTCGACGTCGAGAGGGTGAGCACACATCATGGCTCAGCGAGCAAACAAAACAATGCAATAAACATATGCATGCATTCAATTCATATCTTTGGTCTGGTAAATAAATTTGCAATGTGCTATAGAAAGGATAGGTGGCTGCCACACCTCTATACACGAGTGTGTGAAGCCGCCCAAATAACCCGGTTACTCGCCGTCCCACATGCACCCATCATGGAATAGAGATAGAGCTAAAGTGCTGAGGCCCGGCCTATGACACTTCCCCTGATACTCTACCCATACCAACACGTAAGCCCCTGCTGACGAGGGCTTGCAAACTGGACTCGCAACTAACCAATCCTAATGCCAATTAATGTATCCAAGACCTCACCCCAGCATCCCTCAATACGTCCATATAGATAGGGCTAAGGCCCCCCGGCGGAGTCAGAGACTACACGGTCTGAGACCACCTCCCCTCATACACTACGACGTAATAGTTCTACTAAGGTAATGGCAATACGACGATGTTAGTGGACAAGACTTGAGTTAGAGATAGAGCTAGAGTGCTGAGGCCCGGCCTATGACACCCCCCTGATACTCGCTCGCACCAAGCACATCAACCACACACATACATCCACATGCCTATTCTTATCATCATCATCATCATCATGTTATAAATAATAATTAAAATATGCATAAACAGTAATAATAGAAATATTGGATGACATGTTGAATGTTCATAACAAGCATACACGCAAAGAATCAATCATGGCATTGGACTCAAGAATAAAATAGTTTATTATTAACCAATTAGTTTAGGTCTTGTTCCCTCACCTTTGCTTGATTGTAGATCCTCTTTCAAGCTTTAAGAATCAACTAAATATCAATATTATATCACTAGAATACCTAATCAAGTCGATAGAATTTAATTAGAATTAATTCTGATTTTAAAAAGCGTGCTGTCAATTGGGGGTCGATGCCATGGTCGGAGGTTCCATTGACCCTGGGTGCTACTACCCAGATTCTGGACTTCTCGAACATTGGGGGTCGATTGTTAGGGTCTGGTAGGGTCGATTGTCCATCGACCCCCATGCGATCCCCTATGGGTTTAGTCAAATTTTCATCCTACAGCCTATTCTTTCGTGTTTGGGGTACTATGGCTTGCTTCTACAATCCATTCCACACATGTTCTATGGTCTAGAACCGTAGTTCATTCACCTATATGGTTTTTAAGATATTCCCCATGGTTTTCCATGAAAACCTAACCATGGATGGATGATTTGGGTTTCTCCTAGATCATTCCCTCTTCACTATCTATTCTAAGGTCTGTAGAATTACATGGAGATAGTATCCATACCTGAGAATTATGCTGGTTCTCTTTGAAGCCTTCTCTTTGATCCTCTTCTCCACTTACCTTCTTTTTCTTTTTCTCTTCTCCTTATCTTCTCTTTCTCTCAATCCAATTAGGGTTCTAAATGGAGTGAAAGAGGCTTAGGGACGTCCTATTTATAGAGTAGAAACTCCCAAAATAAGTCCCATTGAGATTAGGAAAGAATCCCATTGAAATTTGGAAAGTTCCTAATTCACGGTTTCTGTTGGTAGACTGGGGGTCGATGAGGGGGTCGGACATCCCGTCGACCCTGGGTTCTAAAATGTCCGACCCCGGTTAAAAACTTCGGGGTCCGACTTTTATCTCGGGGGGGTCTGACCCTGCCTTGCTGGGTATGCGACCCTCCCCCTTATTTTAGTATTTTTGGGTCAGTTTAATACCTGGGATTCGCAATCTCCCTCACGTACTTGATCCATTTGGCTCGACCATGATGGGTAGACCTGGTTCAAGGTAGTAAGACTGGGTTAGTTTGATACGGGTCGTACAACTCCCCCCTACTTATAAAAATTTCGTCCTCAAAATTATACATACCTTTTGAGTCAAATAAATGAGGGTATTGCTTTCGCATAGCATTCTCTTCTTCCCATGTAATTTCTTCCATATCTCTAGTTCTCCAAATGACCTTAACATAATAGATATCACGGTTGCGTAGTCGTTGAACATTTTGGTTGGTGATTTCAGTTGGTGTTACCTCAAATGTCAAATCACCAGTCAAATCAGATAAATCTACTGTCAGAACGTGCGTTGGATCCTTGAAATACTTTTTCAATAAGGAAATATGAAATACTTCATGCACACTTGACATAGATGGTGGTAGTGCTAACTGGTACGCCACTTTCCCACGCTTAGTTAGAATCTCATATGGCCCGACATATCTTGGACTTAGTTTCCATTTCTGTCCGAACCGTTTCAATCCTCGCATAGGCGATACTTTTCAGAATACTTTATCACCCACGACGAATTCAAGGTCTCGGCGTCGGGTATCTGCATATTGCTTCTGACGATTCTGAGTTGTTCTCACTCTTTCCTTGATAATGTTGACCACTCAACAAGACTCTTCAACAAATTCTGGTCCAACAATACTACGTTCCCCAACTTCATTCCAAAACAAAGGAGTTCGACACTTTCGGCCATACAGTGCTTCATAGGGTGACATCTGTATAGTAGCCTGATAGCTATTGTTATAAGCAAATTCAATCAGTGGTAACTTTTCATCCCATGATCCTTTAAAATCAATTACACATGCTCGAAGCATATCTTCTAGAATCTAAATTGTACGCTCTAACTGTCCATCTGTCTGCAGATGGAATGCGGTACTAAACTTCAATGTTGTACCCATAGCCTTTTTCAATCCTTCTCAAAACTTTGAAGTAAATCATGGATCTCTATCAGACACAATGCTTTCAGGTACACCGTGTAATCGTACAATGTTATCCACATACAGCTTAGCTAACCTCTCCAATGTATACTGAGGTCGTATAGGTATAAAGCAAGCTGTATTAGTCAAGCGGTCTACAATCACCCAAACTGCGTCAACTACTCGAGGAGTCAATGTTAATCCTGTGACGAAGTCCATAGTGATGCAGTCCCATTTCCATGCTGGTTCTGGTAACGACTGTAACAGTCCTGCCGGTCTTTGTCCTTCAGCCTTTACTTTTTGACAATTTAGGCATTGAGACACGAACTTAGCTACGTCTACTTTCATTCCTCTTCACCAATATAATTTTTTTAGACCATGATACATTTTTGTACTTCCAAGATGTATCGAATAGATGGTGGTATGGGCTTCTTTCATTAATCGGTGTCTAATGTCTAAGCTTTCTGTTTCGGGTACACATATTCTTCCTTTGTACTTTAGTACCTTTTCTTCGTCCAAGATGAACTTAGGATTAGTTCTACCTTTTTCGATGTCTTCTTGTACCGTTCTTAGGTAAGGGTCTGATTTGATAGCTGTCTTTACTTCATCAACTATATGCGGTATAATCTTCAATGCGGCGAACATATTTGAAAACCGATGAATAAACCCTTGGTTAGCTGACCCATCTAGTGCATCTATCACAAACTACTCGTTACCGTGCTTGAATACCTTTCTGGTGGTACACATTGTGGAGGTTGTGCTAACCTCTCCCTGAGATTTTATCATTGCCTTTCTACTCAACGCATCGGCTACTACCTTAGCTTTCCCCGGATGATACTGGATATCACAATCATAGTCTTTCAATAGTTCCAACCATCTTCTTTGTCTCATATTTAGCTCCTTCTGATTAAATAGATAAGTAAAACTTTTATGGTTTGATTTAATCTGAAACTTTTCCCCGTACAGATAATGTCTCCATATTTTGACAGCATGTACTACTGCCGCTAGTTCCAAATCATGAGTCGGATAGTTCTTCTCATGTGTCTTCAGTTGTCTTAAGGCATAAGCAATTACTTGTTCTCCTTGCATAAGTACACATCCTAATCCCAGTCCTGACGCATCCGTGTACAAGATAAATGGTTGTCCTGGAATTGGGATTGTCAGGATCAGAGAGGATATCAATCTAGCCTTTAAGGATTGGAAACTCTTCTCGCATTTATCCATCCAAACATACTTCTCGCCCTTCTTAGTCAAACTGGTAAGAGGTACGGAAATTTGGGAATAGTCTTCCACAAATCGTTGATAATACCCAGCTAGACCCAAGAAACTTCTAATTTCTGCAACGCTCTTCGGTGCTTCCCACTTTACAATAGCCTCGATTTTGCTGGGATCCACTTTAATTCCTTCAGCGGATACTACATGGCCTAGAAATGCGACTTCCTTTAGCCAAAACTCACACTTTGAAAATTTGGCGTAGAGCTTCTCCTTCCATAGTCGCTGCAGAGCGGCGTTTAGGTTCTTAATATGAGTTTCCCCGTCTTTGGAGTAGACCAATATATCATCAATGAATACAATAATCGACGTATCCAACATGTCATGGAAAACCCGGTTCATTAGTTCCATAAAAGTTGCTGGTGCGTTTGGCAATCCAAAAGACATAACCAAGAATTCATAATGCCCATATCTGGTCCTGAATGCTGTCTTGGGAATATCACCGTCCTTAATCTTTAGCTGATGGTAGCCTGACCAAAGATCAATCTTGGAGAATACTTTGGCACCTTGCAACTGATCGAATAGGTCATTGACCGAGGCAATGGATACCGATTCTTGATTGTCAATTTATTCAGTTCTCGATAGTCTATACACAATCGAATGCTACCGTCCTTCTTCTTCACGAATAATACTGGCGCTCTCCATGGTGATATACTTGGGTGAATGTAACCCTTGTCCAATAGTTCTTGTAGTTGTACTTTCAATTCCTTCAGTTCGGTAGGAGCCATTCGATAAGGTGCTTTCGATACTGGTGCAGCTCCAGGTATAAGATCTATAACAATCTCTGTGGTTCGGTCGGGTGGTAATCCTGGTGGTTCTTCAGAAAATACGTCTGGAAAGTCACGCACGACATCAATATCTTCCATTCGTGGTGCTTCCTTGGTAAGGTCAACCACAGATACTAAATACCCGACTGCTCATTTCTCAAGGCACTTCTTAGCCTTTAGCGTAGAGAGTATGAGCTTTCGTTTCTGGGGAAGTTTGGTTCCCAAAAAACTGAACTCTGCTCCTTCCTTGTCTTTAAATGTCAGCTTCTTTTGGGCACACAATAGTTTTGCAGAATGCCAAACGAACCAGTCCATTCCCAAGATGACGTCAAAGTCTACCATCTCAAGTTGGATCAAGGTTGCATCCAAGGTCTTTTCATCAATAAGAATTTGACATGGTCCATAACCTCTTTCTAACTCCACTTCTAATCCCATAGGTGATCGCACAAGTAGTTTGCAGTCTAAGGATTTAAGGGGTAGATTTAACTTCTTTCCAAATGTCACAGATATAAAGGAATGAGTAGCTCCTGAATCAAAGAGTACTCTGGCGGGAATGCCATTAATAGGTACGATACCTGTGATTTGTTTTGGTTTAGTTTACATGCTCATACAATGTAATACAACTAGTTAAAAATTTAGGTCATACCTAAGACCACATCAGGCGATGCGGCAGCATCCTCAGATGTAAGAACGTAAACTCATCCTTGATGTAGCTGCTTCTTGGGTTTAGGACATTCCCTTGCCATATGTCCCACTTGGCTGCAGTTAAAACATTTTATCCCTTCAGTAATTGGCTTTTGTTGCTGATGAGCTACTGGAGTAGTCTTGGTTGCCGCGGTAAAGCCTTGAGCACGGAAGGGTTTGAATGTCTTGTTATTCCCTCCGTTATAAGAATTTCCAGCTGGCCTTTTTATACCTCTGTTTTGCATGAAATAACTCTCCTTCTGGTTTGATTCTATAACTCGAGCAATTTGTTCCGCTTCATTATAGATTTTCTTTTCATGTCCCAGAACATGCTCGCGGATGCTTCCCCTAAGTCCCATAACGAACCTTCGGGTCTTGGTGTTTTTTTCTTGCATACTGGTGGGTACAAAGAAGAACAGCTCTTCATAACGCTGTTGATACACATCCACGGTCATCTGCCCCTGATATAAACTCAGGAACTCTCTTTCCATAAAATCTCTAAAACTTTTCGGAAAGTACTTTTCAAAGAATGCCTCCCTATAGATATCCCAAGTCAGTTGGGCATGCTTTGTTAATAAGTAAGTCCTGGTAGACCTCCACCATTGGTGTGCATCTTCTTTCAGCGTAAAGGTGGCACACAACACTTTTTCTTCTTCATTTAGTATCATCATCATAAAATTTCTTTTCATTTCGTCAACCCAGTGTGCCGGCCATAAAGGGTCGGCTGGCTTGCCATTAAATTCTCTGGGCTTCAGTTTCAGAAAATGCTCCACCAGTCTAGTGTGGTCTAGTGGCTGCGGGACATACGCTCCATACATAGGTGGTTGGTATTGATATCCACCTTGAACTATCTCAGGATTTTGTACTTGAGCCTGCATGATAGGAGTCTGAGGTGCGTGGAGTACTGTGTTACTTCCCCCTGGTGCTGTGCTTGCCTGTCCTGCTGGCATTGGAGGTGTCTGTGCAGCTGGAGGAGTTATGCCTATGGCAGCTTGTATAGTGGCTTGTGCCTGTTGCATTTGCTGCAGCTATTGGGCTAAGTTCATTACGACTGTGGCCAAGTCTATAGGTGGAGCTGGCAGATTTGTAGGATTTGTCTACCCATTTATGACGGATGGTGCCGTGTTCGTGTTCTCCTGTGTTTCCGGGTGTGTCTGGCTATTCTCCCCCATAGGTGGTGGTGGTGGAATAGAGTTACGGCTCTGTCTGGTTACTCTGCGTGCCGCCATAAATTAATCTGATAGTGGGATTGCCTGCAAATCATTGAACACGAGAGACAATCATTAAATATTTCATTCTCATATTTTAAAACCATTAACAATTGCAAATTTCAAAATTTTCAGATCATTCTGTAAAAAATGCTGTGTTTTCACTGCAAGGTCGATGGGTATCCGACCTTGAGAAATCAACAATTCTTCCCGAGAGCCGGGGGTCGATGGGGGCGGTCAGAGGATGTTTGACCCAGGGTGCGACCCCTGGTTCTCTGTCAGATTCCCGAAAGCCGAGGGTCGATGCGGGGGTTGATGGGTGGGTCGATGGTTTAATAGAATTTTCTAACCCCCGGACTAAAAAATCAGATTTTTAAACTCCGATTCGAAGTCCATTTCCCATTCTTTCTTCTCCGCTTCGACTCGACTCGTCCCTCTGAGTTGCTACAGTGACAACTCCAGTCCGTTGGTGATTCGCACTCCTTGTTTCGTCGTCTACTCCTCCGCTACAGGTATGTCTTTTACCTTTTTATGTTTTTAGGTTTCTTTACCTAGGTTTTTGCTCGTATATCTCGTATTTTTCAAATTAAACTTTTTTCAACCATAAAATTCGATTTTTATTGGGGGCTTTTGTTGTTGGTGACTCAAGGAATGAAAGCCCTAAAAATATTTGAGTTTCATCGGTTGGTTATCGAGAAACTCAAAATTTACACTTTTTGCCCTAATTTTGTCAAGATTTTGAATTTCTTGAAATTTCTTGCAATTCAATCTAATTAGTTGAAATTTTCGACTGTACGAGTCTCATAGGATAGCTTAGGATCTATGTAAGTCATCCTGCCCACGTGTATGGGTGAAAAGTGAGGCTTTTGACCAATTTACGTCGTTATAATATCAAAATTTTGAGTTTTTCATCTCCACTAAGCCATTATTTGTTTTTCTTTCTTATTTGTAGATACCATGGCTCGTACCAAGGTACCTAATGTTCGTGACCGTCTTCGCTTCCGTTCCACTGAAGCCGAGACTCAGTATGCCCGCTATGCTCGCAAGAAAGTAGAGGGAGGCCGCAAAGTGGACTTGGCTAGCTTAGCCTTGTTCAATGTGGAGGGGGCCTTTGGTGATATGGGATGGCTTCCCATCATCACCTATGATGCGTGTACCCGTCCTGACTTGGTACGCCAGTTCTACTGTAATCTCCAGGTGGTAGGAGATTACAATGATGTTGAGAGAGGTGATGAGCTTCAGATCACCAGCTACGTCAAGGGGGTTGATGTTTCGTCCGATTATCGACAGCTGGCCGACTTGTTGGGCATTTTCTATGATGGCCCATTGGTATTATGTGCTCAAGAAATGCCCCAGTTCTTTTCATTACAGATGAGGGCTGAGACGATCGTCAGCTCATCAGACCTGATCGCTGGGAGATGAAAGCAAGTTATCTGCGTTTAGATCCACGGATATACTGCAAGATCATTCAGCATAATCTGATACCACAGAGTGGACACTACGAGAGGGTCTCCCAGTTGACCCAGTATCTGTTGTATTGCATATGCACTAGGCAGCCCGTCTGCCTTTCCTACATCATCATGCGGATGATGATCAGTGCCACGTTGCCCAGTCACACTGGCAACCTTCCTTATGGACGCATGATTACTACATTGCTTAGCCGCCTGGGGGTTGATTTGTTGGATGAGAAGATTCAGGAGAAATCCTTCTCATCGCCTCTGGATTGGGAGGCTATTTGCAAGATGGGCATGTGGGATGCCCAGGTCAGCGATGAGGAGAGGAACGCGATGGTGTGACCTTGCACTCGAGTGGAGATGGCTGACGCTGAGGCAGCAGCAGTAATCGCCACTGGAGTAGGTGTTCATGGGGATGATGACGATCAGCTATACATGGATGTAGATGCCATACCTCCTCCATCACCTACTCATGCTACTAGAGCTGGTCCGTCTTCTTCAGCTGGTCCTTCACATGCAGTTGGTCCTTCGTATGCTCCTTCTGATGACATGATGAGGATCTTGCACGAGATACGAGAGGCTCAGCGTATATTTGAATTGAGGATGGGAGAGCTTCTAGAGGCTCAGCGCTTGTCCGATCAGTGGGTGGGAGAGCTTCTGGTTGTCAGCGCGTGTAAAGACACGCGGGTGGGAGAGCTTCTAGCTGCTTAGCATATGTCGGATCAGCGGATGGGAGAGCTTAGGGGTGCTCAGCGTGTGACTGACCAGTGGGTGGCTGATCTCACAGCTAGTCTCCAGACGACCCAGACGCAGATAGCTTGGTTGACTAGAGTCTATGCTGAGGACTATGATAGAGACCGTGAGGCACCGCCTCCCCCATCACCTCTAACTTCTTGATGTATTTCTCTTATCTTTCTTTTTGTACTTCAAAGTAACTATCCGGATTGTGGACTGTACTCTGCTTTAATCACATATATATAAATGTTTGTTCTTCCTTTGGTTGTATATAAAAATTGTTTCTCATTTAATAGATGCATTATTCTCTTTCAGTTTGGTCTCAAACAACACATATGCTTTTGGTGTGTTATTATTACACAGAAAGAGTTCCTGAGTTTGTACCAGGGTCAGAGGTTCCATTGACCCTGGGTGCTACCACCCAGATTTTGAACTTCCCGAATACTGGGGGTCGATTGTTAGGGTCTGGTAGGGATGATTGGCCATCGACCCCCCGTGCGACCCCCTGTGGGTTTAGTCAAATTTTCATCCTACAGTCCATTCTTTTGTGTTTGGGGTCCTATGGCTTACTTTTACAATCCATTCCACACATGTTCTATGGTCAAAAACCGTAGTTCATTCACCTATATAATTTTTATGATCTTCCCCATGGTTTTCCATGAAAACCTAACCATGGATGGATGATTTGGGTTTCTCCTAGATCATTCTGTAAGACCCGTGTCAATCTAACCCGGTCTTACCACCTTGAACCAGGTTTACCCATCATGGTCGAGTCAAATGGACCAAGGGCATGAAGGAGATCGAGATCCCAAGTATCAAAATCGACCCAAAAACACTTAATTTTAGGGGAGGGTCGCACACCCAGCTAAGCAGGGTCGGACCTCCCAAAACAGAAAGTTAGACCCTCAATTTTGAAGGGAGGGTCGAACAGCTTAAGACCCTAGGGTCGACGGGATCATCGACCCTCCCATCGACCCTCGGTTTCTGACGAAACTGAAATTAGGAAATTTCCTAATTTTCGATTGGGATTCCTTCCAAATCTCAATGGGATTATTATAGGACATTCCTAGTCTATTTAAAGGACGTCCCTAAGCCACATTTACTCCTTTCACAACCCTAATTGAATTGAGAGAAAGAGAGAAGAAGGAAAAGAGGAAGAAAGGTGGCTAGGAAGAAGGCTTAGCAAAAAGGAGAAGAATTTGTAGAGAAAAGTAATCTTCTCAGGTATGGATACTAATTCCATGAGTTTCTACAGACCTTAGGTTAGATATGGTTGAGTGTAGGATTTCGGAGAAACCCAAACCATCCATCCATGGTTAGGTTTTCATGGAAAACCATAGGAGGATGCACGAAAGCTATCTAGATGGATTATACATGGTTCTAGACCATGGAATGACTGTTGAATGAATGTAGGAAGCAAGCCATAGGACCCCAAACATGAGGAATGGGTTAAAAGTGGAAATTGGACCTGAGTGCACCAAGGGTCGCACCGAGGGTCGATAGACCATCCGACCCTAGGTGTTTCTGACCATCGACCCTCAGCATTCGGGAAGTTCAGAGTGGAGGGAGGGTCGATAGACCCATCGACCCTAGCATCGACCCTCAGTTGACAGAATGGTTTTTAATTTCTGAATTAATTCTAATTAAATTCTATCGACTTTGTTAGGTTTGCTAGCAATATAATAACATTATAAAGGTGATTCTAAAGCTTGGGAAATATCTATTAGCAAGCTAAGGTGAGGAACCTTAACCCCAAACTAAATTGGTTAATAATAAACTGTTTTCTATTTCTTGAGTCCTATGCCATGTTTGATTCTATGCGAATATGTTTGTAATGTGCATACAGCATGCCATCCAATATTTCTATTACTTGTTCATGCATATTTACTTTATTGTTTATAACATGATGATGATGATGATGATAGGAATAGGCATGTGCTTGTATGTGTGTGGTTGATGTGCTTGATGCGGCGAGTATCGGGGAGGTGTGATGAGAACGTCAATAAACGTTAACCTTTGGCGGGTCTCGGCACTTTAACTCTATCTCTAACTCAAGTCTTGTGCATTGGCATCGTCGTATCACCATTACCTTAGCAGAACTATTATGTCGTAGAGTATCGGGGAGGTGGTCTCGGTCCTTGTAGTCTCGACTCTACCGGGGGCCTTAGCTCTATCTCTATGGATGTTACGAGGGATCTTTGGGGTGAGGCCTTGGATACCTTGTTTGGCATTAGGATTGGTTAGCAGCGAGCCCGGTTTGCAAGCCCTCGCTAACAGGGGCGTACGTGTTGGTATAGCATTATATAGCAATAAGCGTTAACCTTTGTTGTATAATGTTATGGTAGGGTGGATGGGGACGACGATAAGCGTTAACCTTCGGGCGGGCTTCCACACCCGTGTATAGGCGGTGTCAATAAACGTTAACCTTTGACCACCCAACCTTTCTATTGCACATTGCAAACTATAAACCAAGACCAAAGATATAAATTGACTTTTTGCATGCATATGTATTGTTGCATTGTTTTGGCTACTCACTGAGCCGTGTTGTGTTCTCACCCCTCGACGTCGAATATTTTTAGTTGATGATGCAGGTTTTACGGGTTGAAGATTATATGAGCGCGCGTCGGCGTACGGAAATGTAGCAGCTATGGAAGTTGGAGCTGAAGACGATACACACGACTCCTTTTGCGAGTGCAACTCGTGTGTATTCGATTAGATATTTTTTATAGGTTTCTTTATCCGGATTTATTAAAGACTTGTATTTATATTTACTTATGTCCCGGTTGATACCGAGAATAATTTTCTATTAAATTATTAATATCATTTTAGTTCTCAGTTCATTTATTTATAAGATTTCCGCTATTGTGTATTTACTCTGATTATGATTGTGGATGCGTGTAAGTTTGGATAACCCGGGGATAGCCTATTTGAGATCCTGGTTGAACCGTTAGTTTGTTAGCGGTTCATCACACCATTCTGATTAGACCAAAAATTGGGGTGTGACAACTTGGTATCATCGGGGAAGGCTGGAGGCGAAGGAGGAGGCGGTGCCTCACGATCTCCGTCGTAGTCCTCGGCATAGACCCTAGTCAACCGGGCCACCGGGTGCGGGTCGTGCGGAGACTAGCGGTGAGACCGGCTATCCTACGATCGGTCGCCACGCTGCACCTCTAGGAGCTCTCCCATCCGGCGCGTCGATGCGTCTTGAGCAGCCAACAGCTCATCCATCCTCGGATCAGATCTGCGCTGAGCATCCCCGATCTCCTGCAAAGCATCTCCATCATATCGGAAGGTGGGCGTGAAGGACCAGCATCATGAGAAGGACTGGTCTCGGGTACGAAGCCGCCGCGACGAGAAGTACCAGCCCTATCCGCATGCGTGGGTGATGGCGGTGGTATCGCATCGACATCCATATATAACCGATCATCGTCGGCCGGATCCCCACGAGCCCTAGCAGCAGCCTCAGCATCGGCCATCTCAACCCGAGTGTGAGGGCGCACCATCGTGTTCCTCTCCTCATCACTAACCTCCGCATCTCGCAGCCCCATCTTGCGGATAGCCTCCCAATCTAAGGCGACGAGAAGGTCTTCTCCTGGATCTTCTCATCTACTAGATCCACCCCAGACAGGTCGGTAGCACTTGTAATCATACGTCCATAGGGTGGATTACCCCTATGACCGGACAATGTAGCACTAATCATCGTCCGCATGATGATGTAAGGAAGGCGAACCGGGCGACGAGTGCGGATGCGTAGATCAAGAACCGAGTCAGGCGAGAAACCCTCTCATAATGCCCCCTCTGCGGGATCGGATTATCTTTGGATAATCTTGCGAGAAGACCCGTGGAGCCGGACGCAAGTAGCAAGCTCTCATACGCCATCTATCGGGACGGAGCAGCTGGTTGTCGATCTCGGCTCTCATCTCCATCTCAACAAGCGTGGCTCTCCGGCGCACGAGTACACCATAGGGCCATCATAGGCAATGCCCAACAGATCGGCCAGCTGCCGATAATCAAAGGAGATGTGCACCCCCTTGACGTAGCTGGTGATGCGCAACTCCTGGCCGTGCTCAACATCATTGTAATTCCCCACTACCTGGAGATTACAATAAAATTGGCGCACCAAGTCTGGACAGGTGCACGCGTCGTATGTGATGACAGGGAGCCACCCCATATCACCGAATGCTCCCTCTACATTGAACAAGACTAGCTCAACCAAGTTCACCATGCGACCCCCTTCCACTTTCTTACGGGCATAGTCAGCATACTGTGCCTCAGCTTCATTCGAACGGAAGCGGAGTGGATCACGCAATCTTGGCACTTTGGTACGGGCCATAGTATCTGCAAAAATAAGAAAGAGAAAATGAACCAGGAGTTAGTAGGATAAAATCCAAAAAAAAAAATTGACTTAATAACGACGTAAGTTGACCATAAAGTCCCATTTCTCACCATACAAGTGGGCGTAAGAACTTACGTAGGTTAAAATACATCCTACAATCTACATGCAGTAGAAAATTTTAACGGATAAGGTACAATTTGAAGAAATTGAAGAAAAATAAAAAATTTCGATAAATTAGGGCAAAAAGAGAAAAATTTAAGTTTCTCGATAACCAACCGATGAAACTCAAAATTTTTTGAAGGCTTTCGTTCCTCAAGACCCCAATAACAAAAGCCCCCAATAAAAATAGAATTTTTACGGTTGGAAAAAGTATAATTTGGAAAATACGAGCTAAATGAGCAAAAACCTAGAAATAAAAACTTAAAAACAGGGAAAGTTGGGAAATTTTACCTATAGAGGTGATGTGGATGTCGAAACTCGGACTAAGAACGATCCACAATAGTGAAGTAGCACTGTAGCAACTCGGAGAGTAGAGACGAGTCGAAACGGAGGAGGAATAGTGAGAATTGACCCAGAATCGGATCTTAAAAATCTGATTTTTGGTCCGAGGGTCGGACAATTCGACTGACACCATCGACCCTCGGATCGACCCTCCAATCGACCCTCGGCTCTCGGGAATCAGGGTCGGATACCCATCGACCCTCGCATCGACCCTCAGCTCTCGGGAAGAACAGGTCATTCCCAAGGTCGGATACCAAGGGTCGGACACACCAGCGACCCTCACCATCGACCCTACATAGAAAAGACAGTATTTATTTCAGAATGAATTGGAGATTTTGAATTTTATATCGGGTAACGTGCCTACATGAAGTATAAATGATTTCTCATTGATTTTGATGATTTTCAGGCACCATCCATCTCGAATGTAAATATGTAAGTTATGTTTCAAGCCACTCGGGCTGCAGCCATGCACACCTTGGGCAAGCTAGTGCAGCACCCGGTGGGTAACCACCCGGCTCAACAGACACCTCCACAACCGGCTGCACCAATTCCGGTGCAAGTTCCGGAAGCAGCCCAAGGGAACTATCGGTATCCACCCCTATGTTTGGGGCATACCAAAATCAAATTGGATCACTCCCGACTAGTAGAGAGATTTTTGAAGATGAAACCGAGAGAATTCAATGGCAAGCCGTCGACCCACTGTGGCCAGCACACTTTGGATAGACGAGATGGAAAGGAACTTCCTTATGATGACTATCACCTGAGGAAGAAAAAGTGTTATGCGCCACCTTCATTCTCAAAGGCGACGCACACCATTGGTGGAAATCTACAAAGACATACTTATTAACCAAGCACGCCCTACTGACATGGGCTATATATAAAGAAGCATTCTTCGAGAAGTATTTCCCGGGAAGCTTCGGAGATTCAATGGAGAAAGAGTTCCTGAGTTTGTACCGGGGATAGATGACCGTAGACGCATATCAACGGCGCTACGAAGACCGTTTTTCTTTGCACCGGCTAGTATGCAAGAAGAAGATACAAAAACCCGTAGATTTGTCGCGGGACTGAGAGGAAGCATAGGGGAACATGTTACGGGATTAGAAAAGACCATATATAATGAAGCTGTCCGGATCGCTCGAGTGATTGAATCGAGCCGGAAAGAGAGTTATTTCACTCCCAAAACAAAGGAATCAAGAGACCAGCTGGGAATTCCTATAACGGAGGCAATAACGGGACGTATAAACCTTTTCGTCCTCGGAATTTTTGCAACTGCACCAAAGTCTACTGCAGCAGCTCAACCACGGCCAAAGTCAAATGTTGAAGCCCCGAAGTGCTATAAGCGCAACCAACCGGGGCATATGGCAAGAGAGTGCCCAAAACCCAAGAAGCAACTACATCAGGGACGGGTATATGCCGTTACATCGGAGGATGCTGCCCATGCGCCCGATGTGGTCACGGGTATGACCCGAAACTTGTAAGGCTATAATTAGAATTGATTGAGCATGTAGACTAAGTAAAAAAAGCGAATCACGGGTATCGTACCTATCAATGGCGTACCCGGGAGTACTCTTTGATTCGGGGAGCTACTCATTCATTTATACCTGTTTCGTTTGGAAAGAAGACCAATCTGCCCATCAAAACATTAGACTACAAATTACTTGTACGGTCACCGATGGGATTAGTAGTGGAATTAGAGAAAGGTTATGGACCATGTCCAGTTCTCATTGGAGAGCAGACCTTGGATGCAACCTTAATACAACTTGAGATGGCGGACTTTGGCGTCATCTTGGGAATGGACTGGTTAGCTTCGGCACTCTGCAAATCTGTTATGCGCCGAGAAGAAGCTAACGTTCAAGGACAAAGAAGGAGCAGATTCGGTTTCTCGGGAACCAAACTTCCCGGGAGGCGCAAGCTCATACTCTCGGCATTAAAGGCAGTCGGATATCTAGTATCAGTGGTCGACCTAACCAAGGATGTGCCACGAATGGAAGATATTGATGTCGTGCGAGATTTTCTGATGTATTTTCGGAGGAACTACCCGGATTACCACCCGACCGAGCCACGGAGTGTGTAATAGACCTTATACACGGAGCCGCACCGGTATCAAAAGCACCTTATAGAATGGCTCCTCTGGGCGGAAGGAATTAAAAGTGCAATTACAAGAACTGTTGGATAAGGGTTATATTAGACCCAGTATATCTCCATGGGGAGCACCGGTGTTGTTCGTAAAGAAGAAGGATGGTAGTGTTCGGTTATGTATCGACTATAGAGAGTTGAATAAGCGACAATCAAGAATCGATATCCACTACCCGGGATCGATGACTTGTTCGATCGGTTACAAGGAGCGAAGGTATTTTCAAAGATCGATCTTTGATCGGGCTATCATCAACTGAAAATTAAAGAAGGTGACATTCCGAAGACAGCTTTCAGGACAAGATACGGACATTATGAGTTCCTAGTGATGTCCTTCGGACTAACTAATGCACAGGCAACTTTCATGGAACTTATGAACCGGGTTTTCCATGATATGTTGGATACGTCGGTCATAGTATTTATTGATGACATATTGGTGTATTCCAAAGACAAGGAAACCCATGTTAAGAACCTAAACGCAGCCCTACAGCGTTTAAGGAAAGAGAAGTTATACGCCAAATTTTTGAAGTGTGAGTTTTGGCTAAGTGAAGTCGCCTTTCTAGGCCATGTAGTATCCGCAGAAGGAATCAAAGTGGACCCCAGTAAGATCGAGGCTATTGTAATGTGGGAAGCACCGAAGAGCGCCTCCGAAATTAAAAGTTTTCTGGGTCTAGCTGGATATTATCGGAGATTCGTAGAAGACTATTCTCGGATTGCCGTACCTCTCACCAGTTTGACCAAGAAAGGAGAAAAGTTCGTATGGACGGATAAGTGTGAAAAGAGTTTTCAAACACTGAAGACCAGATTGATATCCGCTCTAATTTTGACCATTCCCGTTCGGGACGGACATTTACCTTATACAGCGATGCATCGGGATTGGGATTAGGATGTGTGCTTATGCAAGGAGAGCAAGTGGTTGCGTATGCATCGAGACGGTTGAAGGTACATGAGAAGAATTACCCCACTCATGATTTGGAGTTAGCGGCAGTAGTACATCTTTGTCAAGATATGGAGACACTACCTATACGGAGAGAAATTTCGGATTAAGTCGGACCATAAAAGTCTTACTTATCTATTTAATCGAAGGAGTTGAATATGAGACAAAGAAGATGGCTGGAACTATTGAAAGACTATGATTGTGATATCCGGTATCATCCGGGAAAAGCGAACGTGGTAGCGGATGCATTGAGTAGAAAAGCAATGATAAAGTCTCAAGGAGAAACTAGCACGTTCGCAGCAATGTATACCAACAAAATGGTGTTCAACCATGGCAACGAGCAATATGTGATAGATACAACGGATGAATCAACTAGCCAAGGGTTTATTCATCGGTTTTCAAGTATGTTCGCGGCATTGAAGATTATATCGGATATAGTGGACGAAGTGAAGACAGCTATCAAAGCAGATCCTTATCTAAGAACAGTACAAGAAGATATTGAGAAAGGTAGGACCAACCACGAGTTCACCTTAGATACCGAGAAGGTACTGAAATATAAAGGGAGAATATGTGTACCCGAAAGCAGAAAGTATGAACATTAGACACCGATCGATGAAGGAAGCCCATACCACCATCTACTCGATACATCCTGGAAGCACAAAATTGTATCATGATCTAAAGAAGCTGTATTGGTGGAGGGAATGAAGGCGGATGTAGCCAAGTTCGTGTCTCAATGCCTAAATTGTCGGGAAGGTAAAGGCGGAACGACAAAGACCCGCAGGGACTGTTACAACCATTACCGGAACCAGCATGGAAATGGGACTGCATCACTATGGACTTCGTCACGGGACTACCATTGACTCCTCGAGTAGTTGGCGCAGTTTGGGTGATTGTAGACCGTCGACTAAAACAGCTCGCTTCATACCGATCGACCCCAGTATACCTTTGGAAAGGTTAGCAAAGCTGTATGTGGATAATATTGTTCGGCTACATGGTGTTCGGGAAAGCATTGTGTCCGATAGAGATCCACGATTTACTTCCAAATTTTGGGGAAGGACTGCAAAAGGCTATGGGTACAACATTGAAGTTCGATCTTGCATTCCACCCACAGACAGACGGACGGTCGGAGCGTACAATCCAGATTTTAGAAGATATGCTACGAGCATGTGTGATTGATTTCAAGGGATCATGGGACAAAAATTTACCATTGATCGAGTTACGCTTACAATAACGGCTATCGGGCTACTATACGGATGTCACCTTATGAAGCCTTGTATGGCAGGAAGTGTTGAACTCCTTTGTTTTGGAATGAAGTTGGAGAACGTAGTATTGTTGGACCGGAATTTGTTGAAGAGACTTGTCGAGTGGTCGACATAATCAAGGAAAGAGTAAGAGTAGCTCAGAACCGTCAGAAGCAATACGCAGATACTCGACGAAGAGAGCTAGAGTTCGCCGTAGGTGATAAAGTATTTTTGAAAGTATCGCCTATGTGAGGATTGAAGAGGTTCGGACAGAAAGGAAAACTAAGTCCAAGATACGTCGGGCCATATGAGATTCTGGCTAAGCGTGGGAAAGTAGCTTATCAGTTAGCACTACCACCATCTATGTCAAGTGTGCATGACGTATTTCACATATCCTTATTGAAGAAGTATGTCAAAGACCCAACACATGTGTTGATAGTAGATTTACCAGAATTGACTGATGATTTGACATTTGAAGTAATACCAATGGAAATCACTAGTCGAAAGGTTCAACGTCTACGTAATAGAGATATTTACTATGTTAAGGTCACATGGAAAAGTAGAGACATGGAAGAGGTTACATGGGAAGAAGAAAGTGCCATGAGAAAGCAATACCCTGACTTGTTTGATTCAGAAGGTAAGTACAATTTCGAGGACAAAATTTTTATAAGTTGGGGGGAGTTGTAAGACCCGTGTCAATCTAACCCGGTCTTACCACCTTGAACCAGGTTTACCCATCATGGTCGAGTCAAATGGACCAAGGGCATGAAGGAGATCGAGATCCCAGGTATAAAATCGACCCAAAAACACTTAATTTTAGGGGAGGGTCGCACACCCAGCTAAGAAGGGTCGGACCTCCCAAAAACAGAAAAGTCGGACCCTCGGTTTTGAAGGGAGGGTCGGACAGCTTAAGACCCTAGGGTCGACGGGATCATCGACCCTCCCATCGACCCGCGGTTTCTGACAAAACCGAAATTAGGAAATTTCCTAATTTTCGGTTGGGATTCCTTCCAAATCTCAATGGGATTATTATAGGACATTCCTAGTCTATTTAAAGGACGTCCCTAAGCCACATTCACTCCTTTCACAACCCTAATTGAATTTGAGAGAAAGAGAGAAGAAGGAAAAGAGGAAGAAAGGAGGCTAGGAAGAAGGCTTAGCAAAAAGGAGAAGAATTTGCAGAGAAAAGTAATCTTCTCAGGTATGGATACTAATTCCATGAGTTTCTACAGACCTTAGGTTAGATATGGTTAAGTTTAGGATTTCGGAGAAACCCAAACCATCCATCAATGGTTAAGTTTTCATGGAAAACCATAGGAGGATGTACGAAAGCTATCTAGATGGATTATACATGGTACTAGACCATGGAATGACTGTTGAATGAATGTAGGAAGCAAGCCATAGGACCCCAAACACGAAGAATGGGTTAAAAGTGGAAATTGGACCAGAGTGCACCAAGGGTCGATAGACCATCCGACCCTAGGTGTTTCTGACCATCGACCCTCAGCATTCGGGAAGTTCAGAGTTGAGGGAGGGTCGATAGACCCATCGACCCTAGCATCGACCCTAGCATCGACCCTCAGTTGACAGAATGGTTTTTAATTTCTGAATTAATTCTAATTAAATTCTATCGACTTTGTTAGGTTTGCTAGCAATATAATAACATTATAAAGGTGATTCTAAAGCTTGGGAAATATCTATTAGCAAGCTAAGGTGAGGAACCTTAACCCCAAACTAAATAGGTTAATAATAAACTGTTTTCTATTTCTTGAGTCCTATGCCATGTTTGATTCTATGCGAATATGTTTGTAATGTGCATACAGCATGCCATCCAATATTTCTATTACTTATTCATGCATATTTACTTTATTGTTTATAACATGATGATGATGATGATGATAGGAATAGGCATGTGCTTGTATGTGTGTGGTTGATGTGCTTGATGCGAGCGAGTATCAGGGGAGGTGTGATGAGAATGTCAATAAACGTTAACCTTTAGCATGTCACAACACTTTAGCTCTATCTCTAACTCAAGTCTTGTGCATTGGCATCGTCGTATCGCCATTACCTTAGCAAAACTATTATGTCGTAGAGTATCAGGGGAGGTGGTCTCGGTCCTTGTAGTCTCTGACTCTACCGGGGGGCCTTAGCTCTATCTCTATGGATGTTACGAGGGATCTTTGGGGTGAGGCCTTGGATACACTGTTTGGCATTAGGATTGGTTAGCAGCGAGCCCGGTTTTGCAAGCCCTCGCTAACGGGGGGCTTACGTGTTGGTATAGCATTATATAGCAATAAACGTTAACCTTTATTGTATAATGTTATGGTAGGGTGGATGGGGACGACGATAAACGTTAACCTTCGGGCGGGCTTCCACACCCTGTGTATAGAGACGGTGTCAATAAACGTTAACCTTTGACCACCCAACCTTTTTATTGCACATTGCAAACTATAAACCAAGACCAAAGATATAAATTGACTTTTTGCATGCATATGTATTGTTGCATTGTTTTGGCTACTCACTGAGCCGTGTTGTGTGCTCACCCCTCGACGTCGAATATTTTTAGTTGATGATGCAGGTTTTACAGTTGAAGATTATATGAACGCGTCGGCGTACGGAAATGTAGCAGCTATGGAAGTTGGAGCTGAAGACGATACACACGACTCCTTTTGCGAGTGCAACTCGTGTGTATTCGATTAGATATTTTTATAGGTTTCTTTATCTGGATTTATTAAAGACTTGTATTGATATTTACTTATGTCCCGGTTGATACAGAATAAATTTCTATTAAATTATTAATACATTTTAGTTCTCGGTTCATTTATTTATAAGATTTCCGCTATTGTGTATTTACTCTGATTTTGATTGTGGATGCGTGTAAGTTTGGATAACACGGGGATAGCCTATTTGAGATCCTGGTTGAACCGTTGGTTTGTTAGCGGTTCATCACACCATTCTGGTTAAACCAAAAATTGGGGTGTGACACATTTCCTCTTCACTATCTATTCTAAGGTCTGTAGAATTACATGGAGATAGTATTCATACCTGAGAATTAGGCTGGTTTTCTCTGAAGCCTTCTCTTTGATCCTCTTCTCCACTTTCCTTCTCTTCTCATTCTCTTCTCCTTCTCTTCTCCTTCTCTTCTCTTTCTCTCAATCCAATTAGGGTTCTAAAAGGAGTGAAAGAGGCTTAGGGATGTCCTATTTATAGAGTAGAAACTCCCAAAATAAGTCCCATTGAGATTAGGAAAGAATCCCATTGAAATTTGGAAAGTTCCTAATTCACGATTTCTGTCGGTAGACTGGGGGTCAATGAGGGGGTCAGAGATCCCGTCGACCCCTGGTTCTAAAATGTCCAACCCCTGGTTAAAAACTCAGGGTCTGACTTTTATACTGGGGGGGTCGACCCTTGCCTTCTTGGGTATGCAACCCTCCCCTTATTTTAGTGTTTTTGGGTCAGTTTAATACCTGGGATCGCGATCTCCCTCACGTACTTGATCCATTTGGCTCGACCATGATGGGTAGACCTGGTTCAAGGTGGTAAGATCAGGTTAGTTTGATATGGGTCTTACAGTTCTATTGTCACCTACAGGTAGAGGGTAACCTAGAGGATGTGGATAGGGGTAGAGAGTTTCGGATCACCAGTTGGGTGAAAGGGGTTCCTATTTCTTTCAATTGTCAGGAGTTGGCTGATCTCCTAGGTATTTCCAACGATGGACAGTTGGTCTATTGTGTTCCATGGGAGCCCTAGTTCTTGTCTACACAAGTACATGCAGAGATATGTAATCAGATTCTTCGAAATGACCGTTGGGAAATGAAGGCTGTCAACCTACGTCGTAAGCCACGAGTCTACTGTAAGATTATCCAGCATGATCTGATCCCTGAAGGTGGTCACTACGACATGGTTTCCCAGTTGACTCAGTACCTAGTGTATTGTATATACACCAAGCAGCCTGTCTGTCTGCCTTACATTATCATCCGAACTATGCACAGAGCCACTTGGCCTTACTCAAGAGGTAATCTGCCCTATGGACGGTTAATCTCCACTCTGCTTACTCATCTATAGGTGAACTTAGAGGATGAGAGGATTTATGAGGACACCTTCTCAGCTGACCTTGATTGGGAGGCCATCAGTAGGATGGGCATGAGAGATATACAGGTCAGTGATGACGAGAGGAATGCTATGAGATGTCCTCTTACTCGGATAGCAACAGTAGATGCAGAGGCAGCAGTGGCGGTAACAGTAGAGGCACACGAGAGCAATGATGAGGATGATGATGATCGGATGTACATGGATGTAGATGCCATACCTCCTCCATCACTATAGCATTCTACTAGAGCCGGCCCTTTTCGAACTTCTCACTCTGGTGGTCCTTCACACCTACCATCAGATGACATGATGGAGCTACTTCGTGAGATTTACGAGGCCCAACATGTTATGGATCAGAGGATAGGAGAGATCCTAGATGCTCAGTGCATTACAGACCAGTGGGTAGTGGATTTGGCAGCTAGTTTCCAAGTGACCCAGACTCAAGTAGCTTGGCTTGCGATAGTGTATGCTGAGGACTATAGTAGAGACCGTGAGACACCTCCTCCTCCAGAACCCCCAGCTCCATGATTGCTTCATTTACTTTTTCTTATTTATATTGCAGAGTAACTGTCCAGGTTGTGGACCGTACTCTGATTTAGATATACATTTCGCTCATTTTGGCATGTTTTGACATATATATATATATATATATATATATATATATATATATATATATATATATATATATATATATATATATATATATATATATATAATTTGTTTCCCCTTTAATTATGTGTATTATTCTCTTTCTTAGTTTATGTCTCAAACAACACAGATGCTTATAGTGTGTTTGTATTATAGTTTTTAATTTATCCTAACTCAGTTCATGACTCATGTGGAAGTTTAAGTCAATGGGTAGAACCTAAGAGAACTCTGATACCAAGTTGTCACATCTCAATTCTAGACAAACCAGAATAGTGTAATGAACTGTCAATAAACCAACGGTTCACCCAGGATCTCCGTTAGGTAGTACCCACCATATCATCCACACACACATTCCACAGTAATAATCAAAGATAATAAACAAATAAGTAAAAGTCTTTATAATTAATGAACTAAGTATCTAACAGTGCTAAATAAATAGTTAATCCATTTATCTCCAAGTAACTTAAGACATAAAATAAAATAATCAATTACATGTCCGTTAACCAAAATATAACTAAACTAATCAAAGACGCATTGATTGCACTCGCATGAAGGATCATGTGCATCTTCAACAACTTCAACGTCCATAACCGCCATGTGTCCATATGTCAGCGCATTCAAGTACTCTTCTATAATAGAACCTACATCATCAACTAAAAATATTTGACATCGAAAGGGTGAGCACACATTACAGCTCAGTGAGCAAACAAAACAATGCAACAATCATATGCATGCATTCAATTTTTATCTTTGGTTTCATTTTTAAGTTTACAATATGCTATAGAAAGGATTGGTGTCCACCGCACCTCTATACACGAGTGTATGAATCCGCCCAATGGATCAATTGGAATAGAGATAGAGCTAAAGTGTTCAGATCATACACCGCCAACACTTCCCCTGATGCCCTACCCATAGCAATATGTAAGCTCCTATTGAGGAGGGGCTTGCAAACTGGGCTCGTAACTAATCAATCCTAAATGTCATCCAGTGTATCCAAGGCCTCACCCCAGCATCCCTCAATATGTCCATAGAGATAGAGCTAAGGCCCCCCAACGGAGTTAGAGACCACACAGTCTGAGACCACCTCCCCTGATGCCCTACGATGTAATAGTTCTGCTAAGGTAATGGTGATAAAACGATGTCAGTGGGCAAGATTTGAGTAGAGATAGAGCTAGAGTCTGGTGACTAGGTTAGAGACCACCATGCCACGTCCTCCCCCTAATGCTCCACTCGCATCTAATACACTAGCCACACACACACAATCACATGCATGTTCCTAGCATCACTAATCAACATGGTAGCAAATAGACAAAAGTAAATATGCATGAGCAGTACTAACAGTAATATTGGATGACATGTGAGATGCACATTACAAGCATACATGCATAGAATCAATCATATCATTGGACTCAATAAAATAACAATTTATTATTATCCAATTAATTTAAGTTCTATTCCCTCACCTATTAGCAAAACTTGATCTCCTTCCAAGCCTTGTAATTCTCTTTGAATCAATTTAATGACCTAGAAGTTGTAAAAATTTATGTTAGGATTCATGTGTAATGTGTTACAATAGTCAAAAATCAAAGCAGATCATTGATAGGTGTCTGATAGGCCCTATGGTCAGATGCTGTGTCGACCTTACTACCTACGATCGATACCCTCCTACGACCGTATGTTTCCTAAATTCTTCCCAAATAGCTATGGTCGATGGTATGGTTACCCTATGGTCGATCTATGGTTGACCGTAGCTACGACCATACACTTGTCTGATCCTGAAACCATTTTCAATCCGAATTCTTCCTCTTGGCTCCTCAGTAGGGTCCTTCTTAGTGATCATTCTAGGGTCCATTCTCTTAGTTTAATCAACTGATTACTCTTATCCATTTTCTATGGTCTCCCCTTTGAGATTTGCTCAGAAAATCCCATAGCTGATTCCTTATATTGGGTTTGGTATTACAATTTATACTAGAAATTCCTACTCTTGATGTTCTAAGGCTTCAAAGACAAGGTTCATACCTTAGTTGTAGTAGGGAATCTGTAGAACTCTTCTCTCAGCCTTCTCCTTAGCTTTTTCTCTTTCTCCTTCTCTTCCTCTAGGGTTTGCTAATATTCCAAAAGAGTGAAAGGATTAAGGGATGTCTTTTATATAAAAAAAACTCTCCATATAGAGTTCTCTAATAATAGGAAATAGACCCTCCTCAATTTAGGAAAGTTTCCAAATTCGGAGTCTGATTTGGGGTCTTACGATCGATGGCCTAAGATCGCAGAACCCATCGACTGTAGGGTCGAAAACATTGACCGTAGTATCAATGGTCTGTGATATTTATTTCTTACCATATGGTCGACGATACCTACCTAGGTATTCAACCATACTTATACTTTTTAAAGTGTTGGGTCGATTTTCATACCTGGTTTGTGATCCTACTTCACATGGTAGGTCCATTTGGTATAGAAATGATGGGAAGACCTGACACGACACGGTTAAATTGGGTTAGTGGAGTGTGGATCTTACATGAATCCTAACTTAAATTTATGCAATTTTTAGGTAATTAAATTGATTTAAAGAGAATTACAAGTCTTGGAAGGAGATCAAGTTTTGTTAACAGGTGAGGGAACAAGTGCTAAACTAATTGGATAATAATAAATTGTTATTTTATTGAGTCTAATGCAATGATTGATTCTATGCTTGTTTGCTTGTAATGTGCATCTCACATGTCATCCAATATTACTGTTATTACTGCTCATGCATATTTACTTTTGTCTATTTGTTACCATGTTGATTGATGATGCTAAGAATAGGCATGTGACTGTGTATGTGTGGTTAATGTACTGGATGCAAGTGGAGCATCAGGGAGAGGACATGGCCTTGTGGTCTTTGACTTGGTCACTAGCTCTATCTCTATTTAAGTCTTTCTCATTGACATCGTCGTATTGCCATTACCTTAGCAGAACTATTACGTCGTGGAACATCATGGGAGGTGGTCTCGGATCGTGTGGTCTTTGATTCTGTCGGAGGGCCTTAGCTCTATCTCTATGGACATATTGAAGGATGCTGGGGTGAGGCCTTGGATACATTCGATGACATTTAAGATTGGTTAGTTGTGAGCCCAGTTAGCAAGCCTTCGCAAATAGAGGTTTACATGTTGGTATGGGTAGGAGATTAGGAGAAGTATTGGAGGTGTTTGATCCGAACACTTTAACTCTTTCTCTATTCTATGGTGGGTGCATGTGGGATGGCAATGGTGTTTGATCCATTGGGTGGATTCACACATTCATGTATAGAGGTGTGGTGGCCGCCAATCCTTTCTATAGCATATTGCAAACTTAAAAACCAGACCAAAGATATAAATTGAATGCATGCATATATTTGTTGCATTGTTTTGTTTGCTCACTAAGCCGTGATGTGTGCTCACCCTTACGACGTCGAATATTTTTAGTTGATGATATATGTCCTACTGTAGAAGAGTACGCGAATGCGCCATCGTATGGACACATGGAGACTATGGAAGTAGAAGCTGTTGAAGATGCTCACAATCCTTCATGCGAGTGCAATCAATGCGTCTTTGATTAATTTAGTTATATTTTGGTTAACAGACATGTAATTGATTATTTTATTTTATGTCTTAAGTTACTTGGAGATAACTGGATTAAATATTTATTTATCACTGTTAGATACTCAGTTCATTAATTATAAAGACTTTCGCTTATTTATTTGTTATCTATGATTATTACTGTGGAATGTGTGTGTGGTTGATATGGTGGGTACTACCTAAATGACATCTTGGTTGAACCGTTGGTTTATTGACTGTTCATCACACTATTCTGGTTAGTCCAGAATTAGGGTGTGACTGGTCGGTTGTAGCACGACCACAGGGTCGACCACATAATGTGTGGTAGAAATAAACATGAACCACAAAATCGACCAGTCAACAAGTAAGGGCTCCGTTTTGATTTTCGACTACTGTAACTTGGTACAGCCGAACCCTAACTTAAATCCACAAATTTCTTAGGTTCCCAATAGATTCAAAGTGACTTCCAAGGCTTAGGAGAAGGTTGCACATCGTTTACAGGTGAGGGAACAAGACCTAAACTAACTGGATGACAACAAACTATCCTTTCTTTTTATTTTTTGTTATTTGATATGATGCCTTGCTTTGTGTGATTGTTTGTGCATCTCATATGTCATCCAATACTTATTATTTATCTGCTCATGCATATTTATTTCTATTTCCTTATGATATGATGGTGATGCTAGGAATAGGCATGTGTTTGTGTATGTGGTTGATGTGTTGGATTGGGTGGAGCATCAGAGGGAGGACGTGGTACTGTGGTCTTGGACCTGACCACCAAACTCGAGCCTTATCTTTATTCCATTATTTGTATTGACATTGTCGTATCGCTATTGCCTTAGCGGAACTAGTATGTTGTAGAGCATCAAGGGGAGGACATGGTACTGTGGTCTTTTGCCTGATCGTTAGACTTTAGCTCTATCTCTATGGGCATATTGAGGGATGCTGGGATAAGGTCTTGGATACAAATTATGATGACATTTAGGATTATTTAGTTACGAGCCCAGTTTGTAAGCCCTCGCCAATAGGGACTTACATGTTGGAATGGGTAGAGCATCAGGGGAACTGTTGGCAGTATGTGATCTGGACACTTCAGCTCTATCTCTATTCCATGGTGAGTGCATAAGGGATGTCAATGGTGTTTGATCCATTGGGAGGATTCACACACTTGTGTATAGAGATGCGGTGTAAGACCTGCACTCCGTAAATCCGGTCTAAACCTTGGTTTTGTGTCGTAGCAGGTCTTCCGATCATCACCGGGCCAGACGGGACGAGCGGATGACAAACAGGTACAAAATTGGATCAAAGACGGTCAAATAATCATCATTTTATGTTGACCGGTTGATGGTACCGGTCTTGGTACTAGTCGACCGGCCAGCTCTGCGCAGCTAAGAACGGAGATCCGGAATTTGATCTCTGTGGGTCCCATTTTCCTAAACCCTAATGCCTGAACCTTCATAATCTTAATAGGGTTACTAAACCCTAATGTTAGCCTATAAATAAACCCTAAAACCTCCTCAAATCCTTTCCATTGTCTCTCACAAACCCTAGAGAGGAGAAGGAGGTTGGAAAAGAGAGGAAGCTAGGAAGAAGAAGAAGGTGCCGCCATTACCGTTCGACGACGCTCAAGTTACGCCAGTCAATGGTAAGTGTTTGAATCAATCTTCTTACCCTATGATAGTTATAGGGGTTGATAAATACCATGCAAAGTAGGTATTGATCGAAAACCCTAATTGGACCTTAAAACCCTAAGTTGCCGTCAAACCTTAGATTCAAGTTCTAAGATGATATTCATCGAAATAAGACTTGAATGAGTTGGGGATAACTCTAACTCAAAGATTAGACTTAGAATGGATAGGAGAAACCCTGAAAATCCAAGGATATCGATCGACGGCAGTCAAAAAACCAAGTGTATGGTCTTTTGGAGACATACCGGTCGACCATACCGGTTGCTAGTTTGCTCACGGAGCTGCAATCGGTATGTTGCGACCGGTCAGCTCTGAAAGGTTGGTTTTGGACTTTGTTGGTTTCCGACCAACGTGAAACCTTAAGGAAACTATTCTAATGAAACCCTAATAATATTGTAGGACTTTGTGACTTTCCATTTGGATCTTGCGACGTGGAGCAAGCTAACAAACGAGCGTCAGGTAAGGGAATCTGACCTAAATCTAATAATTAATGGACAGTAAATCTTTGTTATTAACACTGAATATATATAATGTGATGTTTGTGCATATTCACATGTCATCCTTTACCTTTAGTTATTATTATTGTTCATGCATTGATAGGATGTAATTGTTAAGCATGTGATTGTTTTTGTTAGTGTGTGGAGTGGGGCATGGGCCTGGGATCGCTCCTCACACTAGCACCTTTTGTAGTATTATGTCTTAACATGCTTGGTATGGGTGGGGCATCACGGGAAGGTCGTGGTACGGTGGTCTCCGATGTTGATGCTGGCCTGGCCATGGTTATGTGGCATTGTGGTCTCCGAGGTCGACGCTGGCTTGTCCACGATGCTTTAGCTCTATCTCTATGTCGTAGGGAGTTATGTTGTGATAGGGTCTACCTGCGTTATGTATCTATCCTAGTGGGTTAGTTGCGGATAGGGCATCAGGGGAGGTGTGGGAATGCATTAGCTCTATCTCTATGCCGTAGACGGCTGTGTTGGGATAAAGCAAACATTGATGACATATAGGATTGGTTAGTTGCGAGCCCAGTTTGTGAGCCCTGGCCAGTAGGGGCTTAGGTATTGGTATGGGTAGAGCATCAGGGAAGGTACGGGGGTATCTTAGCTCTATCTCTATTCCATGATGGGTGCATGTGGGCCAATGGGGGTGTGATCCATGAGGTGCCACACACTCATGTATAAAGGTGTGGGGGCCACCAAACCTTTATATAGCACATTGCAAACTTAAACCAGACCGCATCACAAAATGATTGTTACTCATGCATAATATTGTGAAACTATCTGATTGTCTTACTGAGCTAAGTTGTGAGCCCACCCTTTTGTATATACATTGTTTTTAGATGTTGATGTAGGTTACACGATGGATGACTACATGAACGCTCTGGTGTATAGTGATGTTGCTGCTTTGGGTGTACAGGCAGGAGAGGACGAGCATGACGCTTCATGCGAGTGCCCTTTCTGCGTGTACCTTTGATTGGATTTTTATTTATTTGTTCCAATTATTTTCTGTTGGATTAAGTGAATGTAAGGATATGATATTTTATGTTTGGATTTGAATAATTAGATATTCTATTTAATTTATCAATAGATTCTCAGTTCATTTATTTAAAGACTTCTGCTGTATTATTTATATTCTGATTGTGGTTATGTGTAATGGTTTGTATGAGTGGACACGGCCTATTCGAGATCCTGGTGTGAACCATTGGTTCAGTGACGGTTCACTCACACCATTCTGGTTGGATCAGAATTGGGGTGTGACAACTTGGTATCAGAGCCCTCGGGCTCTGTCCAACAAACCATATTGCACTTAACTAAGTCGATGAACTGAGTTAGGAAATATTAAATTTTTTTTAATACAAACACACCCTAAGCATTGTTTGATACCTGAGATGGATTAAGAAAGAGCATAATATACTATACTAAATATGAAACTTAACATGTGCACATACACTAGTTAGGTGAAACATGAAAACTTTCATTAAATAAGAAAATGAGTATCAGATAAAAATAGTGCTACATGGTACAGTCCACAAACCGGACAGTTACCCTGTTATATAAACCGATAAGAGAGAGAAAGTGAAAGTAAATCATTAGGTAGGGGGCCTAGGAGGAATAGGGTCTGCTATATCATAATCTCGCTCGTAAGCAACCTTGAGCCAGTGCACCTGATCCTGTGTGACTCTAAGGCTGCGAGCCAAGTGCGCCAAGTCACGGCTCATCTCACACTGAGCGTCCCTGATCTCCGTAAACATACCCATCACGGTGTCGGGAGGAGGCTGAGATGGTCCAGCTGTAGAGGTAGACGGTGGTGCTGCAGGTGTAGGCTGTGGGACAGGCACTGGTGCTTCCCCAGCCATATTGTCATCATCACCCCCAGCCTCTGCCGCATATGCCGCATTGGCTGCTGCTGCTGCTGCTGCGGCTGCTACCCTCCCGAGTGGACGAGGGCGAGCCTCCAACTCGTCATCGCTAACGGGCAGCTCAACCATCTGCATCCTCTGAATAGCATCCCAGTCAATGTCGGATGTCATGGTATCCTCAACAGTCACCTCGCCTCTCATGCTCACACCCAGGCGACGTAGAAGGAAGGTGATGAGATGACCGTATAGAAGGTTACAGGCCTGATCGGACAGGGTCGCCTGATGCATGGTTTGGATGATGAGGTAAGGGAGAGAGACCCGCTCCCCGGTGCAAACGCAGTAGGTGATGTACTGAGTGAGCTGAGATAACTCACTGTAGTGGCCGCTCTGGGGCACAATGTCGTGCTGAATGATGGGGCTATAGACTCGGGCTAGGGGCTTCAGACTAGCCGCCTTCATAGGAGCCCCAGGATTTAGGATCTGCTCTGCGATCTCTCGGCATAGGTCCTCGCTCAGATAGCCCTTCACCTTTGGAGGGCAGTATACCAAGTCTCCATCATTGGGTACCCCCAGCAGATCAGCTAATTGGTGGGTGTTGAAGGAGATAGGTACACCCTTGACGTAGCTGGAGATGCGCAAGTCCCTACCCTGGTTGGGATCGTTGACATCCCCATGCAGCTCCAGGTTAGCATAAAAATGCTTAACCAGGTTGGGACGAGTGGTATCTGTGTAGGATATTACAAGCAACCACCCAAGCACGTCGAAAGCGGCTCGCACATCGAACCTCTCCAATTGATCCAAGTTAACTCGACGCCCAGATTCGATGTTTTTGCTGTCAAACCATGGGAAACGAGCTTGTGCCTCCAAGGAACGAAACCAACGCTCGTCGAGTTGTGGAGCTGGTGGCTGAGAAGCGCGTACGCTCGAGCCATGAGGACGTTTGCCAAGAGCACGTCGTGGAGCCATTAAACTGCAAAACAAAAGAAAATAAGAAGAAAATGTTAAATTTTGTCAAAATTTCGGCAGCATAACGACTGTAATTCGAGAAAAAGCCTCGAACTCACCCAAAAACATGGGGAGGAGGACTTACGTAACCCCCACACTCTTCAGCAAACCAATCACAGGCAATTACAATAAAAAATTTCAGAAAATTTAAGAAAAAAATAAGAAATTTTGATTTTTTTTTTTTGAAAACCTAGGTTAAAAAGTGTAAAAATTCGATTTTTATGAAAACCGTTCGGTGGAACCTCAAGTTGGTTGAGGTATTTTTCTCTTAGGGGTCCCTAAACCCTTTCTAAGCCGAAGAAAGAAAGTTCCTACGGTTATAATCTCTCAATCGAAGAAAAATAGAAAATTTCTAGGAAAAGATGATATGAAAATTTATAAAAACTTGATAGAGGGGGAAGAGACTTACCTAGAGACGATATGCCAAGTCCGAATCACAAGAAAACCACTTCTAGAGTGACCGGTCGGACTGTAGAAGATCGGAATGGCAGAGAGGAATCTCCACCGGAATGAAAAGAGAAGGAAAAAGTTTTTCGCGAATTTATGCCCTTTCTGGGCATACCGGTCGACGGTTTTGCCCATACCGGTCGACCGGTATCCCTACAGGCCTACGACCGCTATGTCTCAGTCAGAATTTTATTCTGACCAGTCAACTATACCGGTCGCAGCACTGTCTACAGAGTGTCGACCGGTACCCCTCCAGGCATGCGACCGCTATGTCTCGGTCAGAATTTTAATTCTGACCGGTCGACTATACCGGTCGCAGCATATTCTATAGTAGTGCGACCGGTATGTTGCGACCGGTCAGCACCAGAATAGCCAGAAAAATCTCTGAAAAATTTTAAAATTTTGTAAATTTAAATACTCCTTTTGCGACTGTTTCGCCTTATATTGTTCAAGACTAACACCACTATTGCTTCATTCTCATGTGTTATGTCTTCTTCTCAGATTCAAACAGAATATTCTGAGATGGTGGACGGAAACGGTCGTAGGGGTCGAAAGCGCCACCAGGCTAGGATGCGCCTCGAGGAAGAAGAACAGGTTGAACCAGGCCATGTTAGAGAGCCAAGTCCGGAAGTTGACGAAGAACAGGTTCCAGAGGTACCGACAAATTTACATGGCCCACCTCACAGGAATTCAGAGACCATTGTTGCAAACCTGGTCTATCAGATGCAAGCTCAGCAGAAAGAATTCCTGAGCGAGATACTAAAGATGTTTAGGCCACCGGGTTCTGTTCCCACTGGAGGTACGCCCGAGTCTGGAGGGAATAATACTACACAGCCGACGCATGGTAGTCCAGGGCCGATGGGCCAACCCCAGAATGTACCACCACTGCACCAGTTCTCGTCATCTTCTGCTTATCAGGGAGCATATCCGTATCCACCACCATGGTACGGAATGAATACATAGGGACAGCACGATCTGAGTCGGGCGGTGGATAGATTCCTAAAGCTGAAGCCTTCTTCATTCACAGGTAAGACAGGGAAACCATTGTGGCCAGCACAGTGGGTTGCAGAGATGGAGAAGAATTTCCAACTAATGACTTGTTCAGAGGATGAAAAGGTCCTGTTTGCCACTCATATGCTGAAGGAAGATGCGAATGCTTGGTGGAATTCTACACGGGCATATCTAGAGACGAAGCATACACAAGTGGATTGGGAAGTGTTCAAGGTTGCCTTCTTCGATAAGTACTTTCCGAAGAGCTTCAGAGATCAGATGGAGAAGGAGTTCCTTAATCTACAGCAGTCTCAGTCGACTGTGGATGCTTATCAGCAGAGGTACAAGGAGTTATTTTTCTTCGCACCGACAAGTATGCAAGAAGAAGATACCAAGACACGTAGGTTCACCATGGGACTACGTGGAAGCATCAGAGAGCACATCTTGGGTCTGGACAAGAAAATCTATAATGAGGCTGTGTAGGTTGCGAGGGTGATAGAGTCCAGTCAGCGGGACAGCTTCTTCGCTCAGAACAGGGGAGTGAAGAGACCCACTATTGAGAGTTCTGGTGGCGGTAACAATAGACCCTTTCGACCATACAGGGCGCAGACCGCTACAGTACCTGCTAGGAACAATACGGCACCACCTGTGCCACAGAACGCCGGATACAACCCGAATATCAAATGTTTCAACTGTCAGCAAGTGGGTCATATTGCAAGGACCTGCACTCTACCTAGGAAGCATCCTCCCCAGCAAGGAAAAGTATATGCGGTCACCACTGAAGAGGTAGCCGCATCACCTGATGTGGTCACTGGTACGACTCTATCCCTTACTATTTGGCTTACTATTTTCATTGTGTGTACGCGCATGTAGAACTAAGGGATAATAAAATTTCAGGAATTGTAAATGTAGCTGGTATACCTGCCAGAGTAGTATTTGACTCTGGGGCCACGCACTCCTTTGTTTCTATTTCCTTTGGGAAGCGAATGGAGTTACCAATTAAGCACTTGAACCCAAGCTTGGTAGTTCGCTCTCCACTAGGAGTCGAAGTGGCTTTGACTGAATATTATGGACCATGTACTGTATGTATTGAGGGCCGAGACTTAGAAGTAAGTCTGGTACTACTCGAGATGGCAGACTTTGATGTCATCTTGGGAATGGATTTGCTAGGCCATCATTCAGCTATCCTATTATGTGGTGAAAGGAAGCTTGTGCTTACAGACAAAAAGGGAAAGGAGTATAGCTTCACTGGGATCAAGCTATCTAGGAAGCGGAAGCTGATCCTCTCCGCCCTAAAAGCCAAGCGATGCTTAGAGAAAGGGGGAGTGGGGTATCTAGTATCTGTAGTCGACATCACAGCGGAGTCACACAAGATGGAAGATATAGATGTGGTTCGAGAGTTCCCAGATTTATTTCCAGAGGAGCTTCCAGGTCTACCATCGGACAGGGCTACAGAGTTTGTAATAGACCTTATGTCAGGTTCGGCGCTGGTGTTTAAAGCACCGTATAGGATGGCCCCTACCGAGTTAAAGGAGTTGAAGACCTAATTACAAGAATTTTTAGATAAGGGTTTCATACGACCTAGCATATCGCCTTGGGGAGCACCTGTATTATTTGTCAAGAAGAAAGATGGAAGTGTAAGACTATGCATTGACTACCGTGAACTGAACAAGTTGACGATCAAGAATCGGTATCCTTTGCCTAGAATCGATGATCTGTTCGATCAATTGCAGGGTGCAAAGGTTTTCTCGAAGATTGATCTTCGATCGGGGTATCACCAACTGAGGATCAAGGCCGGAGATATTCCAAAGACTGCTTTCAGGACGAGGTATGGGCATTATGAGTTTCTAGTCATGTCATTCGGGTTGACCAATGCCCCAACGTCGTTCATGGAACTGATGAACCGAGTGTTTCATGATATGTTGGATACTTCGGTCATCGTATTCATCGGTGACATATTGGTTTACTTAAAGGACATGGAGGCTCATACAACACATTTGAGGGTAGCCCTACAACGGTTGAGACAGGAGAAGCTTTATGCTAAGTTCAAGAAGTGTGAGTTTTGGCTAAAGAAAGTGGCTTTCTTGGGCCATGTAGTATCTGAAGACGGTATCAAGGTTGATCCAAGTAAGATAGCTGCAATAGTAGGATGGGAAGCACCAAAATCTGTTGCGGAGATTCATAGTTTCCTTGGGTTGGCTGGTTATTATAGAAGATTCGTGGAAGATTACTCCAGGATCGCTGTTCCACTCACCAGATTGACCAAGAAGGGAGAGAAATTCATATGGACAGATGAGTGTGAGAAGTGCTTTCAGACCTTGAAGTCAAGACTAGTCTCTGCACCTATTTTAACCATCCCAGAATCAAGCGTACCGTTTACTTTATATACGGATGCTTTAGGGTTGGGTATTGGGTGTGTATTGATGCAAGGAGAATAGGTGATTGCTTACGCATCAAGACAGTTAAAAGATCATGAGAAGAACTATCCTACGCATGATTTGGAGCTAGAAGCAGTTATACATGCCATCAAGAAATGGAGACACTACTTGTATGGTGAGAAGTTTCAGATCAAGTCAGATCACAAGAGCTTAACTTATCTTTTCACTCAGAAGGATCTGAATATGAGACAGAGGAGATGGCTGGAGTTATTAAAAGATTATGATTGTGACATCCAGTATCATCCGGATAAAGCAAATGTTGTGGCTGACGCCTTAAGCAGAAAGTGGGCATCAAAACCTGAGGCAGGACCAAGTGCAAATGCTGCATTATGTGCCGCAGCCTCAAGTTCAATTGAAGGTGATGAAGAGTATATAATAGAGACTGCAGAAGATCCAGTCGAGCAAGGCTTAATTCATAGGTTCACCATGATGTTCGCCGCTTTGAGGTTCTCACCGGATCTAGTTGATGAAGTCAAGGTAGCAATCCTACAGGATCCACATCTCAAGGCAGTACAAGAAGACCTAGAGAAGGGTACGGGCAATCCTGACTTTACCTTGGATTCAGATAAGGTACTCAGGTATCGTGGACGGTTATGTATACCTGAGAGTGAAGACTGCAATATCAGAGATCGAGTTATGACTGAAGCTCATTACACTCCATATTCGATACATCCAGGAAGTACCAAAATGTACCATGATTTAAGAAGACTATATTGGTGGAGGGGTATGAAAGGAGATATAGCTCGTTTCGTGTTCCAATGTTTGAATTGTCAACAAGTTAAAGCGGAAAGGCAGAGACCCGCAGGTTTACTACAGCCATTACCAGAACCTGCCTGGAAGTGGGATTGTATCACCATGGATATTGTCACTGGCCTACCTTTGACACCAAGGTCAGTGGATGCAGTTTGGGTTATAGTAGATCGACTCACCAAGATAGCTCGATTTATTGCGGTCAGACCTCAGTATACCATGGAGAAACTGGCCAAGTTATATGTTGATAATATAGTCAGACTCCATGGCGTTCCAGAGAGTATAGTATCTGACAGAGATCCCCGTTTTACATCAAATTTCTGGGAAGGATTACAGAAAGCTATGGGAACAAAGTTGAAGTTCAGTACAGCTTTTCACCCTCAGACGGACGGACAGTCAGAACGAACTATTCAAATTTTAGAAGATATGCTCCGAGCTTGTGCATTAGATTTCAAGGGAGCTTGGGATGAGAAACTATCACTTATTGAGTTTTGCTTATAACAACAGTTATCAGGCTACAATTCAGATGGCCCCATATGAAGCACTCTATGGGAAGAAGTGTCGTACACCTCTGTTACGGAACGAGGTGGGAGAAAGAAGAATTGTAGGACCGAACTTTGTTGAAGAAACTTGCTGAGTGATTGATCAAATCAAGGAGAGAGTAAAGACAGCTCAAGTTTGACAGAAGCACTATGCGGATAATCGACGTCGAGATCTGGAGTTTGCAGTGGGTGACAAAGTATTCTTGAAGGTATCACCGGTGCGAGGTCTGAAACGGTTTGGTAAGAAGGGGAAGCTATGCCCCAGGTATGTGGGACCATATGAGATATTGACCCGACGTGATAATGTAGCATATCAATTGGCTCTACCACCATCTATGCCAAGCGTTCATAACGTGTTCCATGTATCATTACTGAAGAAGTATGTCAGAGATCCATCGTACATCTTGACAACAGACCCCTTAGACTTGACTGAAGACTTAACATTCGAAGTGGTTCCTGTGATGCTCTCAAGTGGAAAGGTACATCAACTTCAAACCAAGGATATTCATTATGTGAAGGTGCATTGGAGAAACCAAAATGTCGAAGAAATTACTTGGGAAGAGGAGAGCGCAATGAGGAAGGAGTATCCTAATCTTTTCGACGATCAAGGTACGTTTAAATTTTGAGGCCAAAATTTCTTTTAAGGGTGGGGGAGTTGTGAGACCTAAATGCAAATTTCGGGATGAGATTTCTTTTAAGGGTGGGGGAGTTGTAAGACCCGCACTCCGTAAACCCAGTCTAAACCTTGGTTTTGTGTCGTAGCAGGTCTTCCGATCATCACCGGGCCAGACGGGATGAGCGGATGACAAACAGGTACGAAATCGGATCAAAGACGGTCAAATAATCATCATTTTATGTTGACCGATTGTTGGTACCGGTCTTGGTACCGGTCGACCGGTCAGCTCTACGCAGCTGAGTGCGGAGATCCGGAATTGGATTTCTGTGGGTCCCATTTTCCTAAACCCTAATGCCTGAACCTTCCTAATCTTAATAGGGTTACTAAACCCTAATGTTAGCCTATAAATAAACCCTTAAACCTCCTCAAATCCTTTCCATTGTCTCTCATAAACCCTATAGAGGAGAAAGAGGTTGGAAAAGAGAGGAAACTAGGAAGAAGAAGAAGGTGCCGCCATTACCGTTCGACGACGCTCAAGTTATGCCAGTCAACAGTAAGTGTTTGAATCAATCTTCTTACCCTATGATAGTTATAGGGGTGGATCAATACCATGCAAAGATGGTATTGATCGAAAACCCTAACTGGACCTTAAAACCCTAAGTTGCCGTCAAAACTTAGATTCGAGTTTTGAGATGATATTCATCGAAATAAGAGTTGAATGAGTTGGGGATAACTCTAACTCAAAGATTAAACTTAGAATGGATAGAAGAAACCCTGAAAATCCAAGGAAATTGATCGACGGAAGTCGAAAAACCAAGTGTATGGTCTTCCGGAGACATACCGGTCGACCATACCGGTTGCTAGTTTGCTCACAGAGCTGCAACCGGTATGTTGTGACCGGTCAGCTGTGAAAGGCTGGTTTTGGACTTTGTTGTTTCCGACCAACGTGAAACCTTAAGGAAACTATTCTAATGAAACCCTAATAATATTGTAGGACTTTGTGACTTTCCGTTTGGATCTTGCGACGTGGAGCAAGCTAACAAATGAGCGTCAGGTAAGGGAATCTGACCTAAACCTAATAATTAATGGATAGTAAATCTTTGTTATTAACACTGAATATATATGATGTGATGTTTGTGCATATTCACATGCCATCCTTTACTTTCAGTTATTATTATTGTTCATGCATTGATAGGATGTGATTGTTAAGCATGTGATTGTTTTCGTTAGTGTGTGGAGTGGGGCATGGGCCTGGGATCGCTCCTCACACTAGCACCTTTTGTAGTATTCAGTCTTAACATGCTTGGTACGGGTGGGGCATCAGGGGAAGGTCGTGGTACGATGATCTCATATGTTGATGCTGGCCTAGCCATGGTTATGTGGCATTGTGGTCTCCGAGGTCGACGCTGGCTTGTCCACGATGCTTTAACTCTATCTCTATGCCATAGGGAGTTATGTTGTGATAGGGTCTACCTGCGTTATGTATCTATCCTGGTGGGTTAGTTGCGGATAGGGAATCAGGGGAGGTGTGGGAATGCCTTACCTCTATCTCTATGCCGTAGACGGCTGTGCTGAGATAGAGCATACATTGATGACATATAGGATTAGTTAGTTGCGAGCCCAGTTTGCAAGCCCTGGCCAGTAGGGGCTTAGGTACTGGTATGGGTAGAGCATTAGGGGAGGTACGGGGGTATCTTAGCTCTATCTCTATTCCATGATTGTGCATGTGGGCCAATGGGGGTATGATCCATGAGGTGCCACACACTCGTGTATAGAGGTGTGGAGGCCACCAAACCTTTCTATAACACATTACAAACTTAAACTAGTCCACAACATAAAATGATTGTTACTCATGCATAATATTGTGAAACTGTCTGATTGTCTTACTGAGCTAAGTTGTGAGCTCACCCTTTTGTATATACATTGTTTCTAGATGTTGATGCAGGTTACACGGTGGATGACTACATGAACGCTCCGGCGTATAGTGATGTTGCTGCTTTGGGTGTACAGGCAGGAGAGGACGAGCATGACGCTTCATGCGAGTGCCCTTTCTGCGTGTACTTTTGATTGGATTTTTATTTATTTGTTTCAGTTTTTTTCAGTTGGATTAAGTGAATGTAAGGATATAATATTTTATGTTTGGATTTGAATAATTAGATATTCAATTTAATTTATCAATAGATTCTCAGTTCATTTATTTAAAGACTTCCGCTGTATTATTTATATTTTGATTGTGGTTATGTGTAATGGTTTGTATGAGTGGACACGGCCTATTCGAGATCCTGGTGTGAACGTTGGTTCAATGACGGTTCACTCACACCATTCTAGTTGGATTAGAATTGGGGTGTGACATGCGGTGGCCGCCAATCCTTTCTATAGCACGGTTGCAAACTTAAATCTGACTAAAGATAATGAATTGAATGCATGCATATGTTTGCGCATTATTTTGTTTAGTCACTGAGCCGTGGTGTGTGCTCACCTCTCGACGTCAAATATTTAGTTATTGATACAGGTCTTACTGTTGAAGATTATATGGAGGTGCCGTCATATGGACACGTGGCGACGATAGATACTCAAGCTTTGGAAGATGAGCACGACTTTACGTGCTAGTGTTTCCAGTGTCTTTATTCTTATATCAGTCATATTTTGAATATGGGAATTTATAATAGATTAATAATTATGTTTTGAGTTTGTTTGGAGATAATTGGATTTAAATATTTATTTATCATGTTAGGCACTCAGTTTATTATTAATAAAAACTTCCGTTATTTATTCTGTTATCTCTAATTATGTTGTGGAATGTGTATCTGGTTTGATTTGTTGGCTCGATCTTTATGAGATCCTTGTTGAATCGTTGGTTCTTATGACGGTTCATTACACCACTGGTTAGTCCAAAATTGGGGTGTGACAGATTATGCACTTTTATAATTTCTTATTCAGCTTAATCGAAGGATGCAATCGAATGATGTATCATCTGGCAAACCATCTGATTTTATACTCTGTTATAAACAGTGGGTTCCAGAATGTTATCCGAAGGCTTAGTCGGGTGGTGTATCATCCGGCAATGCCTCCGGCTCATAATAAGCCTATCTAGAGGTCCAGAGTCAATCGAACCTAGGGATAACCAGAGGGACTCACCCGGAGGGTTGTGCACCTGGTCGTGTGACTCCGATGGGGTCATTTGATGGTACTTAGGTCATTTTCCAGTAAGACATTTGCCTTATCGGAGGGATGGTTTTTGTCACCCAGAGGCAAGGTCAAGGTCAAGCCTCCAGTTAATGCCCAAAAACTAGGCACAAACCAGAGATGGTCTCCATCATTGGGGAATTGTCTCCCCATTGCCTCTGTACTCATTTAACTTGGTGGGAAACAGTCTCCTACCATTATTACTCCCAATGGGAGTCATAGAGATCCCAAAAACATATCCATATATGGAGGAAAATGATGACCTAGGTTCTCTAGGTTAGGACTTGGTCTCCATTAATGGTGGAGTTCCACCACTGCCTAGTTCATAATCACCACAAGAAGATAAATAGAAGGTATGGAACTTACCTTCAATGGAGGAACTAAGGCTTGAGCTATGTTTCAAACTTGAAGTTCCAAGCTTTTCCCTTCAACCCTCTCTCACTCTCAAAAGAACCAAGAAAAGAGAAATAAGGAGTGAACCACCTTATTTTTAGAATCCTGGGGAGAGAGAGTGTATCACTCGGGTTCAAACCTAATGCTGACAACTGGGTGATGCACCATCTGACAGAGCATCCGGTTAGGCTTAAACCTGGCCCCATGCTTGGTGTAATGGGCCTAAGCTAGTGGGGACACTTCCTAGGTCTCTTGAATCTTCTTCCCCATACTCATCACCATTACTAGGTGATCCTAGGGTTTGACCCGACATCATATTGAGGGTCTAGATGTCAGGGTGCCAAGTGTTGGTACAGTAAGACCTGACACAGAGGGATCTGAATTGATGAAGATTTCGGGTGTGGGTCTTACACCTACCATCAATCACCCATCGAACACCTCCGTCCTCATCACCGATCATTACCACAAACCCTATTAACCTGCACACACCATCCGATTAGCACCTTACCCTAAACCTGATATGATCCCATTAATTTGATCCTATATGAACCTGATCAATTTGATCTGATCCTACGAATTTGATCTTATATGAACCCGATCATTCTGATTTGATCTCATGAATCTGGTCCTATATTAATCTGATCCCAACCTGATCAATCTGATCTGATCCCATATAGTATGATCCCCTTAATCTGATCCCTATTCATATGACCCGATCATTACCATTGATTTGCTATCTTTATCATCACCCCATTGATCTGCACTGTCCATTTATATTTGAATTAAATCTCAGTGCATTGATGTGATTTAATTAATATGAGCCATTGATTAAAAAATCTGATTGCATTGATGTGATTTTAATTGAATGTAAACTATTAGATTTTTAATCTAAACATGTTGATGCGATTTAGATAGATCTAAGTCATTAATTTTCAAATTTAATCATATGGATGATTGATTAAATGAATTTGAGCCATCGATTTCCTAATTTGATCATGATAAATGATGTGGAATGAATCTGAACTGTTGATTTTCAAATCTAATCACATGATGATGTTGATATGAGTAATTTAAATGAAATTAAACTGTTAGATTATCATCATGAGTGATTTAGATGAATCTGAACCGTTGGATTATCATCATGAGTGATTTAGATGAATCTAAACCGTTGATCTTGGTTATTTTTTATGAGAGATCTTAACTGTTAATCATGATAAATTTAATGTAATAATCTGAACCATTGACCTTAACTGTTTTGATGAAATCTGAGTCATCGATCATAATTATACTTAGATGTTTGATCTGAACCGTTGATATTGATTGTTTTAACTAGATCTCAGTTATCAATCATAATTATACTTAGATGTTTGATCTAAGCCATTTCTCTTGATTGTTTAGATGAGATCGGAGTATTGATCATAATTATAATTATATGTTGATTTGAATCGTTTGATCTTGGTTATATTGATGTCTATTTTGAATCTTTGATCATGAGTATCTGATGTTTATTCTGAACCGTTGATCATGACTATTTTGATATTGAGGATTTGATCTGATTATTATTGATATGAGATCTATACTTTAAATATGAGCCTTAGATCTAGAATTTGATCTGATGATTGTTGATGTGAGATCTACACTAAATCTGAGACATTGATTGAGGATTTGTGCTGATAATTATTGTTAAAGAGATCTAGCCATTAGATTGAGGATCTGATATGATATATTGTTGATGTGAGAGATTAATTGAATCTTTAGCATAAATAGTAGATCTTATCTTGATTGCATTGCTATATTTGTGCACTGCCATGTTTAGAATGCTTACATGCTATATTTGTGCGTACTACCATATTAATCTATTTCCTACCAGGTTTTAATATTTCTATTTTTGGCAATAATTTATTTTTTCCTACACCCTAGTCGAACTGCCATATCTGTACACCTAGCAGACATATTAGGCGTGGGGATGTACATGTAGGTACCCACATTCACAGGAAGGGTAAAAATGAAAATGATAAAAATCTTAATGAGGAAAGATCAAGCCTAGCCCAATATTCTAAAATTAGGGTTTTAAGTTAAGGGCACCTATAGGATAATCCCTACCCCACATCTCATTTTCCCTAGGGTACAGAGACCTAGATAGGTGTGATGTGAATCCAAGCATAGATCATTTAGGATCATCACTCGGTCTTACGGGACTATCCATATTCTAACCCATATTGGTCACCCAATGAATCCATTTTGAACTATGCCGATGCTTATTCTTAGGGTAGCACCCTAGGATACGTAGGTAATTTGGGAAAGATACCCAAATACGGTTCCATACATCAGTCCACATGGATTGCCTCTCTTGGCTTCCTTAAATCAAGGTAGAGTACACTTGAATAATTGTAAGGCCTTTCATTAATCCTTAGTCTTCATAAATTGAGGTAGAGTACAGCTGAGAGATTTTAGTCACCCTTTTGTCTTCTTAGACCAAGGTAGAATACATTTGAGTGGTCATAGACATATCCTTTTGTCTTTTTTGACCAAGGTAGAGTACACCTAAGTGGTCTTAGAATACTATCCATTTTAGTCTTCTTAGATCAAGGTAGAGTACATCTAAGTGATCTTAGGCTACCCAATATCCATTTTGGTTTTCCTAGACCACGGTAGAGTACATTTGAGTGGTTTTAGGATATCCATTCCCACAAGCCAACCAAACAATGAACTACATTGTACTTGATTTCTAGGACGTCTAGAATATATAGAAAACTTGGAGGACTCTCCAAGCACGGTACCATATCTTAGTTTTCTTAGGTCATCTGTTATCCATATCTACATCTATCATCTATATCTATATCACATCCAACTTCACAATCCACCTCTATTATCAAAAAACCAAAAAAAAACAACGAACTACGTTGTATTTGATTTTTAGGACCTCTAGAATACGTAAGCAACTTGGAGGGCTCTCCAAGTACGGTACCACATCTAAGTTTTCTTAGGTTAACCATTATCGATATCCATATCTATCATCTATATCTATCTCACATCCATATTCACAATCCACCTCCATTATCAAAAAACCAAAAAAAAAAAAAAATAACGAACTACATTCTACCTGATTTCTAGGACCTCTAGAATACATAGGTAATTTGGAAGAATCTCCAAGTACGATACTCTTAGTCCATATGGACTATCTAGATTCAATCTCAACCAATCATCAAGCATAAATCACAACTCGAATAATTGAATCTAATAAATCTCAAGCATAAATCACATTCATAAACTTTAATAAATAATCTGTTCGAACTATATTATGGGCTTGATTTCCAAGATGGAATACGTAGGCAGTTTGATATGGACGTCTCAGATTCAGTCAATCATTGAACCATCTTCATTTGGTTCATTGTATATTACTTTGTTTATTTTCATAATATATTTAGCTGAACTTTAAGTTAGAAGAACTTAGCAACTTAGGTTAGGATCCCCATGAGCCCTAGTCATCCATTGACCATGACCAGTCAAAATAATAAAGTTTAAGGAAAGTAGAATCATATAGGAGGTCGATTTTCAGATCGAGCAACTCTGGGTGTCTAACACCTTCCCAAACTATACCTTGAAGGCTTATCCGTTCTCTGATAGACCAAAGATGAGACTACATTTGAGGTCCTAGATCTTAATCTAGGTGGCAACTCCAAATCTTTACTGTCCATTAGCATGGGTGGACAAGATCAAAGGCGAAAGCCAATGATCCATATTTTTTTTAGGAAAACCCAAGGGCATCAAATAAAATTACTTACCATTTGTCCACACAATGGCGTCTCCACTGGGGATTCCACGTTCAGACTCCAGATTCACTTTTCTTACATTGATTGATTGACATTTGATAGTAGATCTAGGGCTACTATCATTTATGTTTGTACATATTATTTTGAGGGGGTATGGGTTCAATCACGCACCCATGCTAGTAGCCTTGGGTCCTCATGCAAATGGGATCACCCATTAGGCGAAACCAAAGTCTCGCATACTTATAAAAGTCTCGATTTAGAAGAGCCTCTGACAATTATTTCTTCGGTCCACACAGGAAGGCGTCATACTACTTTAAGTCATTGATATTTTGCAAAATGGTATATCAAAAGGAATCGAGGGGCCTATGATTCACTGTGTAGATAGGAATAAGTCCACTCCTCCTCATCAAGGTAGCCTTGCCGGTCCTAACCTAATTTAAGCTACATGTTTGTTATTCTTTGGTCCATCCCTAAACCAACATGGTAAAACCTGTTTAATCACGATATCCATGTCTGTGATGTCGAAGTTCTGTCCATTTTTATTCTCTACTTATCAACATGTTTGGATTCACACTTGAGCCTTTTTGTCTCTCATTCGTTAGGAGCATGAGGGTTATGTACAATTGTTCCACCTTAGCATGGACATTTTGTGTCCACCCTCTATTTTAACGAAGCTCGATGTGTCAAACCTTTCATCGTTAACACGTCGACCTCAAAAATGATTAGAAAGTCCCTGTCACAACATAGATACCACGATCAAGAAAAAAATTACCAGTTTGTTCATTCATGAACCATTTTTGCTAACCATCCCTTATGAAGGTTATGAATAAGTATATCCATTTCAATTTCTCTGATTTTGATAAACCAAGTGGTCAGACCTTGTCTAGCTAACGACCCATTTAGGTCACGAGGCTCAAGACCAATCATAGGGTCATTCAAAGTAACTAAATTAACCTGGATAATGTTTGTTTGATGGCTTTTATAAGGGAGCTAACATTTGTATGGTAGAGTCAGCCTGTATGTGTATGTGACCTCTTTCTGTCCTATTTCTCCATGTTCCTAATATGTGTCCTCTAATACCGTACTCTACTAACCAGGATTAACCGTGTTATGCTAGGTCTTTCCATCATTGCTGGATCAAGTGGACCAACCGTGTGAAGAAAAACCATGAGACCAGGTAAGCGAATCGACTCAAAAATACTTAAAATTAAGTGTATGGTCGACTACCTGAGTAGGTATGGTCGACCATACGATGAGGAATGAAGACCACTGATAATTAAAAGTATGATTAGTACTTTTAAAATGTATGGTCGATGGATTTTACGACCGTACGTCCGACAGTACGTGCCCAAATCAGATTTCAGAGTTTGGAAACTTTTCAAATAAAAGGGGAATCTCTTTTCTATTGTTGGAGAGCTCTATATGGAGAGTTTCTCTCTATATAATGATGTCCCTCCACCCCCTTTTCACTCTTTTGAAATATTATCAAACCCTAGACCTAAGGGAGAAAGAAAAAGGAAGAGAATGAGAAGAGGAGAAGGAGAAGAAGACTAAGAGAAAGATTTTGCAGAGAAGGTTCTAGCTTTCTACTATAAGCCGAGCTATGAAACTTATCTCTGTAGATGTAAATCCTATTGAATAAGGTTTTCTATTGGGGTTGGGGATGTCAAACCATTATGATCCATGTGACTTGAGTAAATCTCAAGGATAATCATGAGGGATGGGTTAGGGATAATGGTTAATGAGAAACTGTAAATAATGGCAATAGGATAACCTTAGGATGAAGCCAAGAAATTGACTCAGGAAGAACTCGGATTGAAAGTAATATTGACAAGAAATCACATGGTCGCAACTATGGTAGACCATAGGGTGACCAGAGAGTCAACCATAGCCATTTGGGAAGAATTCAGGAAACGTATGGTCACAGGTGTGGTCGCATATAGTGCGACTGTAGGGGGTCAACCGTACGTGGTATGGTCAAAACATGCATGAGACCATAGGACCAATCAGTCACCTATCAATGGTTAGATTCGACTTTCGACTACTGTAACATATTACACATGAATCCTAACTTAAATCCATATAATTCCTAGGTTGCTAAATTGATTCAAAGTGAATTACAAGGGTTGGAAGATCGAATATCGTAAAAAGGTGAGGGAACAAGACCTAAACTAATTGGATAATAACAAATTATTTTATTTCATTTGTCCAATGCAATGAATGCTTCTATGCTTGTAATGTGTATCTCACATGTTATCCAATATTATTGCTATTTCTGTTCATGCATATTTATTTCTGTCTATTTATAACATGATGGTGATGATGCTAGGAATAGGCATGTGATTGTGTGTGTGGTTAGTATATTGGATGCGAGTGGGGCATCAGGGGGAGGACGTGGAATTATGGTTCATCCTGGTCACCAGACTCTAGTTCTATCTCTACTCAAGTCTTGCCCACTGACATCGTCGTATTGCCATTACCTTAGCAGAACTAATTCATCATAGGGCATCAAGGGAGGTGATCTCGGACCATATGGCTTTGACTCTACCAGGGGACTTTAGCTTTATCTCTATGGACGTATTGAGGGATGCTGGAGTGAGACCTTGGATACATTGGATGGCATTATGATTGGTTAGTTACAAGCCTAGTTTGCAAACCCTCACAATAGGGGCTTACGTGTTGGTATGGGTAGGGCATCAGGGGAAGTGTTGGCAGTGTGTGATCTGAACACTTTAGCTTTATCTCTATTCCATAGTTGGTATATGTGGGACGAAAATGGTGTTTGACCCATTGGGCAGATTCACACATTCGTGTATAGAGGTGCGGTGGCCATCAATCGTTTTTATAACACATTGCAAACTTAAAACCAGACCAAAGACAATGAATTGAATGCATGCATATGTTTTATCTGTTCACTGAGCCATGATGTGTGCTCACCCTCTTGATGTCAAATATTTTTAGTTGATGATGCAAATCCTACTGAAGAAGACTACTTGAAAGCATCAATGTATGGACACATGGCGACTATGAGCGTAGAAGTTGTGGAGTATGCTCATGATCCGTTGTGCGAGTGCAAGCAATGTGTTTTTTATTAGGTTTAGTTATGTTTGAGTATCGGAACATGTAATGGTTTATTTAATTTATGTCTCGAGTCGTTTGGAGATAATTGATTGTAATTACTTATTTATTATTGTTAGACCTCAGTTCATTATTTATAAAAACTTTCGCTTGTTAATTTATTATCTCTAATTATTACCATGGAATGTATTTGGTTTAATATGGTGGGTACGGCCTATACAAGATCCTTGTTGAACTGTTGGTTTATTGATAGTTCATCACACCACTGGTTAGTCCAGAATTGGGGTGTCACATGTCCGTTTAGTCTTTTCTAGATACTCTTTAAGATAGTCGAGCTGAACCTACAACCTTAGCTACCCTTTGAGTAAGATCCTCCCTTTCTAGGAAACTGACTAGGACTCCTATCAATTAGTGGGGTATGATACCCTATAAATAGAAGGTATGACAAGGGTCCCATCCCAAGGCCTATTCAATAATCTTGTCAAATTACTTAAGGTTGATAATGGTCACAAATGAAGACCCTAAGCAAATTCCAAACTCTAGAGAAAATAGGCAAACAAATGGGAGCATGCTGCCAATATCTTAAAAAAAAAAATTTGGTTCAGCTGAGGATTTGATTAAGGCAACGACAGATGCCAATTTCTGAGAAAATACCTGATGGTACCTGAGTGAATACTTCCAAGCTCGTCAAACTATTGCCTCTAGTTCATGTTTCGGCTCATATTGGAAATAAAGAGAGATTTAGCCTTAAGCTGGTTCAACCATCACCTCTAGTTCATGTTTCCATTCATATTGGAAATAAAGATGGATTTAGCTCTAAGCTAGTTCAACCGTCACCTCTGGTTTATATTCGGTCCATGTAGGAATTAAAGAGAGATTTAGTCCTAAGACAATTCAACCGTCACCTCCGGTTCATGTCTGGTTCATGTTGGAATTAAAGAGAGGTCTAGCCCTAGACCAGTTCAACTGTCATATCCGGTTCATGTTTCGGTTCATGTCAGAATCAAAGAGAGCTCCATTTCATTTGAACTTAGTGTCAATTTTTTATCCCTAAGCTTGTCCAACTATTACTTCCAACTTAGTCATAATTTAAAGAGAGTGCCATTCATCTGAACCTAATGTCATGATTTAGCCCCAGGCCAGTTCGATCGTTACCTCCAGTTCATGTCCTGGTTCGGTTTATAATTGAGGAAAACCCCTTCATCTAATCTCCATCTCATGGTTTGTCTCTACCAATCAGAACCTGATCCTACAAAATAGAATTGATCATCCAAGATGACAGCTCAAGGAATGTGTTTAAAGTCAGGCTACCTCTCTTTACCCAATGAACGTGTAAGTTTTGAAAACATTCCACCTATCGTTGGCGACTGGGTCTTTTTGACTAGTGGAGTCGATCCCAAACTCTCAAGAATCCAAACCCCCACCTCCCACCATTACTTGAACTATGGTAAACTAGTGATAAACTTTAAAGAACCCAGACTGGAGTATGAAACAAAGTGATTTAGAGCCAAACTTGGAGATCCCAATGATGAACCCTAATGAACCCCAAACTGGGATATAGACCATAATGACATCAGACCCAAATAGGAGTGATCCGATGATGAACCTCAATAAACCCCAAACTAGGGTATGAATCCTAAGGACTTTGAACCCAAATAAGAGTAGCTAGTAGTTGAACTTCAATGAATCCAGACTAGAGTATGAAACAAAGTAATTTAGAACCTAAATAGGAACAGTCCAATGATAAATCTCAATTCAAACTGGGGTATAGACCAAGATGATAATGGACCAAGCCAATGATGAACTTTAGTGGAACCCAACTGGGTGAACCAAGGGTAAACTTTAATGGAGCCATAACGGACTTAAGCAAGGGTAGACCAAGATCGTAATGGGACAATTCAATGTTGGACTAAAATGAACCCCAAACTGGGGTATAAATTAAAAATATATTGGACCCAAATAGTGAGCAGTCTAAGAATGAACCTCAAGGAAACCCAAACTATGGGACAACCATTGTTGAACTTCAATAGACCCCAAATTGGGGTATGAACCTTCATGCTTTGAACCCAAACTGGGGTATAAATCATAATGCCAGGCATCAAACACCTATTGGAAGGAAGGCGTCATGAACCTTACTAGAGTAGGTCTAAATGAGGATTTAGTCCCATAATAAATCTTAAGGTGTCACTGAAGACGTTGTAACCAATTAAAGTCGCTCGGATGCATTATTTCTGTCTTTACCTACTATTATTAGTTTCTGATAGGTCATCTATGTCTGGACCCGAGTTTGATAAGTTCGTAGACAAATCCAGTCCATTTATGCTCTGTCATGTAAACAAAAATTATCCCATTTGAGTCTTTTACTACTTTTCTTGGTTTCCTTCCAAAAACATTTCTTCATAGTTCAGAATTCTTCTGCTTCTATGTGCGCAATTAATTCTTCTTGCTCTAGTAGTGATACGGATGATGAGCTGCCACCTGAACTTTGATGCTACTGGCTACTTGAGAAAAGAAAGTCTAATCCTTTTATGAAAACTTCAAATGATCAGACCAAAGACACATGAAAACAACATCTATAGGCTTGAGACGCCTCGAGGATTAATCCCATTTTAGAGCCATATCATTAAAGAAAAAAAAATAAGAAAGAAGAAGGAAGAATTAAGAGGATAGAAGAAGGATTGTGCACTCAGGTCCTCATAGCCAGATAAATGTCTTCCCCACATAACTGAATGGAATGATTATATCACTAAACATAAGATGACAATCATTCTTTAGAAGAGATTAGACAAACATGCCGCTTAAGCGAACATAGATAATTAACTGAGCAGATACAGATGCTGTTGAGCATGATACAAAAGCCAATCAGAGAAACACAAATGGTTGAATGGATAAGTGCCGATTGAGCTGATAGATAATTTTACCACAAGAGTCAACAAGAGGATAAAATCTTGACTGAGGTGCTGCCATGCTTCTTACTTTACCAAATAGAGACAACACCACTAGTTGATACAAGAAAAATACCATACCTAAGAACTCTTATAGGTCAACAATTTTTAGAAGTAGAAGCTCCATACCAATCACTGAAGAGTATCAGTTTAAGCCAATCTTGATCAAGTGAAGCACTATCATGCATGGCCTTCACATCTTAAAAGAAAAAAAAAAAAAATAAATAAAAAGAGCTATTCAAGAAATAAGGATATTGGATGGCATTTCCCAACGAAGGACAGCAGAGAGCCCACCCATTTTTTTGCATCTCTTAGCATGTCTATTATTCTTAAAGCTTCATTGGTAGAGAGCCGGTTGATTTGCCATTCTTCAACAAGGTCACTTTTTCAAAGCCTAATGGTAAACTTAGCTGATTGTGGTACTTTGATAGAATATGATGGCAAGTTCGATCATTTTGTCGCCTTTCATAAACATAAGTTGGACCGGACTTTCAATTTTTGTCACTACATCCCACCTTTATAGGGGACTGTCTCATCATTTTGTTATCATCAGAGTACAATTTTCTTATCGGAAATAGACTCTTCTTCCCATCAATTAATCCGATGGTCTTCCAAAAAGTCTCCATTACAAGCCCTTCATTCATTAACCAAAATTTCATGACGTCACCTCTCATGAGCATTTCAGTCCTTTATGCATAAAATTGTTCATGAAATCTTACTAGAATTAGGGCTGCAACTGGGCCGGGTTGGGCCGGGTTTTTCAAAACCCTAACCCCAACCCTGACTATTTAAGCTCAACCCTAACCCTGTCCAACCCTGCCAGGGTTAAAAAAAATACAACCCTAACCCTGACAGGGTTGGGCCTAACCTTAACCAGCCCTGATTGACCCTAACAAGGCCGGGTTGGGTCGGGTTAACCCTGATTAACCCTGATTCAGGGTCTGATTTCATATTCTAAACCCAAAACATCAAATAAAACTCCACTGCTAACATTTATGTTCTCTTCTGCTGTATAAAAAATTAGAAGTCAAGCCAAATAAATAAAGAAATAAACATAAACTCAATCCAAATTCCAAGGCACCTATGAGTAAAAAAAAAAAAGCCAGGCAAAAACAATTATTCGGAATTGGCAGTATACCCAACCATCTTAACAACAAATCTCTAATTAGAACGGAAACAGAAAATATGCCACAAGGGAAAGATAAAATCTTGAAGTAACCAAGAATATTATTCTGATTTCATATTCTAAACCCAAAACATCAAATAAAACTCCACTGATAACATTTATGTTCTCTTCTGTTGTGTAAAAAATTCGAAATCAAGCCAAATAAATAAAGAAATAAACATAAACTCAATCCAAGGCACCTAACCTCTGTAGTTAAGTAAAAAAAAAAATAGCCAAGCAAAAACGGAACAACCAACTGCAATCTTAAACTTTTCCAAAGTAACTTACCTGGTATCCGTCAGAGAGATTGAGAGAGAGAGTCGGAATGACCAAACAACCAACTGCAAGTCTGCAACTATCCGATTCGGAATGAAGGAGAACATTAAAAGTTAAAACTACAGTACATCAGAAAATCAGAGAAATCATGAGAGACTCGAGAGTCGAAAGAATCAAAGAGATTGAGTGATTGAGAGTCTAGGAGGCACCGTTCCCTCTTAGGGTTTCGTTTGAGAGAGAGAGATTGAGAGAAGAGGTGAAGAAGAGAAGAGATGAAGGCGTCGCCTCTACTCGTAGGGTTTTGTAAACTTGACTTTGTTTGAGTCTTTGAGAGAGAGAGATGAAGAAGAGAAGAGATGAAGGTGCGGTGCCGCTATCTTCTTAGGGCTTCGTCTTCTTGAGAGAGAGAGAGATCCAGAGAAAATGAGCATGCTCTGCCTCTGAGAACCGTAAGATTTCTAATTTTTTATCTGGTCGATGAGGGCTTAGGCGCTTAGCCGCTTAGGTAGAACTTCGGTTTATAATTTTATATATAATATATATATATATTCAAATAAATACATATTTATATAAATATTTTCAAATATAGGTCGGGTTGGGTCGGGTTCAACCCAGGGGGTCAACCCTAACCCAGCCCAACCCTGCCAGGGTTGGTATAAAATTAAACCCTAACCCAGCTCTATCAGGGTTTGGGCCGAGTTCAACCCTGCCAGGGTTCAGGGCGGGCCTGGGCGGGTTCAGGTCGTCAGGGTAAAACTTGCACCCTAACTAGAATACCCATCTGTCATTCACTAATTCAACGACATCCAAGGATTTCGATAGTCCATTTTTAAAAGGCAATGAAATGGTATCTCCTTAGTGGGATATGCCATTCTACATAAATAACCAAACACTCTCCCAATGGTAGATCCCATATGGACAGTTCTTATCTGTCCTTTTGGACCTTCATTATCATATTTGTATATATATATATATATATATATTCATGTAGACCCCAAGAAGTATTGGTAACATTATCTACCACCCACAGGTTTGAAAATCATCAACTACCACCCATAATATTTCCACCGTTAATTAAAGAGGCCCAATCCATTAACGGAGTCAAGGTAGATGCTGATGTCAGCTCAAATGGAATTTTTCATGGACAATACTACCCTTATAGTAAAGGTAGAAAACCATTTTACCCTGCAATTCTACAATGAATTTGGTTTTGAGAAGAAGCTCCGTTCATGGAGAAAATGATGTCTGAATAATCATCGATCCAAATCTAAAGAATTGAATACAAAACCTAAGGATTGATGCATCTAGCATCATGAACTACACCAGTCGATCAGAGTTGTTAAGACTAATATATACAATTAAACCTACTAAAAACCAAATCTCTAGAACTCTTTTTGAAAGAAATGCATAATACCCCAAGTTCTAATCCGAAATCATAAAAAATTACTCAATATTATTTCAGGTTCATCAATCAATGCCATAATGGGAAGGAGTCAACATTTTAATTCCTTGCCGAGGATGCCCACCTCTTTCTTATCTCCCAGGGCACGATGACCCTCTACTTCATTTTTTGTCACCATCTCTACAGTTCATGTAGCCAAGGAAGAGGAGGAGAGGCTAAAAGAAGGTGAAATCTCCGTGATGGAGACGGGCTTCAATTTCAAAGCTTACATGCTTCAAAATGGGGCTTTAGTGAATCAATCCCTTAAAGCTGTTGTCTCCCTCAAGGACCCCTTGAAGATCCACGAAGCCATGCACTACTCCCTCCTTGCCGGCAGAAAGTGCATCCGTCTGATCCTCTGCATTGCCGCCTACAAGCTCGTTGGAGGTGACGAAAGCTAACCTGAACCGATCCTTTTACACCCCTAGACAAAAGCATTATGCATGATACATATTTTTATCCTCAATGGAAAAATTTATGATCTAATTTTCATACATCCAACATCTTGAGGTTTCTTATATTTTCTGTTTGCAACGACTAGGGTGCCATTGGTAGCCACAGTGGGGAACAATGTGGGTTAGGGCCCAAATCCAGCATAACGGATTCGTGTCACGCAGGGGTAATAGACCTGCCAGGTGTTGCGTTATCTTTTAAAGTGTCCCAGCATTCTCAAATCTCGCCTTACCCAACTCCTCCCTTTCCATTGCCAATTCATCATCATAGCAAAAACCATGGAATTCATTGAGAAATTAGGTTTAAAGTCTCTGAAACCATTGAGAAATTGGTGAACTGTATTATCTATGTTGATATGTTTGTAAACAAGCAGCATCCAAGATCATAGATTAGGTAACCAAGAGTCACAGCCAAAGTTTTCCTTTGCAGATGCCAACAATAAAATTGAGTTCATACCCACCCTAATAGAAATTTGAATAAATTTGAATTCCACAAAGGACAAATGGGGCATCCCCAATTTTGGAGGTGGATTATAAAGTAACTATCCAAACCACAGATTGAAAGGTGAAATACAATGGCAGGTGAAAAAGACAAAGGATTGGAGGTGGATCAGATTTGACTTAGCAATTTTGGGAGTAATATAGTTGTAGCTCAGGTGGTGACGACAGCACTGGATGTAGTACGGATGGTGGCTGAAGCAGTCGAGTTGGTGGCAATAGCAGCAAAGGGAGAGGCAGTGAATGCTTAGGTGATGGCGGAGGAGGAAGTTTGTTATCTTTTCTTTTTTTGGGATGCAAATGTATTAGAAGCTCTATTCAACCATTCTCTTCTTGATCACAGAGACCTCTTGTGGTTGACGTTGGATTCTAAGGGGTAAAATGAGGCAGTGATAGTGGCGAAGATAGGGTCATTATTGATGGTACTTGTGGGGGTGTCCTGGTCGGTGGTTGCAGTGGTGGTGTCACAAAAGGAAAGAAGAGAGTAAAAATGAAAGGGTTCAATAGAAGGTCAAACTAGTACTTTTACCTAATTTAAAAATTTTTCAATTTATAATATAAAGGGTAACAATGTTTATCAACATTTTAAGTGATTTTTGTCAATTAAGTGGGTGCGGTTGATATATATATATATATATATATATATATATATATATATATATATATATATATATATATATATATATATATATATATATCTCCGGCGTTTTGGTCCTCAATTTCAACTCATCCCAAGTTCACCCATGTGACACTTGAAGAGATGGTAATCCCGTTAGTCGACTTAAGGGTGTCAACGGGCTAGTCCGGTCCAGTCCGATTTTGGTTTGAGCCAAAATGGTGTCGGGCTTTATAAGCCTAGCCCAAAACATGTCCATTAAGGGTTAGATCTGCAGTGGGGGGCCTTTGTTTTAATTTAATTAAGGGCCCGGTTATACCTACCTTTTTTTCCTCCCTCCTTGTTTTTTTTCCCCCCATGGTCGAGTCAAATGGCCTTTGAAGGAGGCCAAAACACTTAATAGGGGAAACATGCGGGGTCGGACCCCCCAAATAAGGAGGGTCGACAGCTAAGACCCGGGACGAAAAATTAGGAAATTTCTCGTTTTGGATTCTTTCCAAATCTCAATGGGATTATTATAGGACATTCCTAGTGGGCTAATTCAAAGGGCGCCCTTACGCCCCTTTCCCCCCCCCCCCACCCAATAAAAAAGGGAGGGGGGGGGGGGGGGGGGGGGGGGGGGGGGGGGGGGGGGGGGGAGGAAGGGAACAAAGGAAACATAAGTAACTTCGTATGGATACTAATCCATGAGTCTAAGGATTTTGGGGTGGGGAGGGGGGGGGGGGGGGGTTGGGGGGAAAAAAAAAAACCCAAAAAAGGGGGGTGTTTGAGGAAAAAAAAAGGGGGGATGCGAAAGGAGAAGATGGTTTATACATGGTTCTAGACCATGGAATGAATGTTGATGAATGTAGGAAGTAAGCCTAGACCCCAAACACGAGAAGGGGTTAAAGGGGGAATTGGGGGGGGGGGGGAAGGGGATAGGTATGTTCCGGTGTCGGTTTGTTTTAGACGACCCTAGCATCGACCCCGGAACGGAATGGTTTTTAAATTCTGAATTAATTCTAATTAAATTCTATCAACTTTGTTAGGTTTGCTAGCAATATAATAACATTATAAAGGTGATTTTAAAGCTTGAAAAATTATCTATTAGCAAGCTAAGGTGAGGAACCTTAACCCCAAACTAATTTGGTTAATAATAAACTATTTTCTATTTCTTGAGTCCTATGCCATGTTTGATTCTATGCGAATATGTTTGTAATGTGCATACAACATGTCATCTAATATTTCTATTACTTGTTCATGCATATTTACTTTATTGTTTATAACATGATGATGATGATGATGATGATAGGAATAGGCATGTGCTTGTATGTGTGTGGTTGATGTGCTTGATGCGAATAAGCGTTAACCTTGTTGTATAATGTTATGGTAGGGGCGAGATAGCGTTAACGGGGGGTTTGGTATAAGTTAACCTATGTTCTTATTTCTATCAATAAATTTAGTACAATTGTAAGCGGTTGAGTTTTGATTGATCTTAAGGGCATCTGAATACGGATAATGGATTGTATATTTGCATTTATTTGGTTAGAATCTTTAAATCCTTGGTCAATTGGTTATTATTTAAGCGAGATAGCCTATTTAAGAGAATCAATTCAGGGCTAGCTTGGTTTTTTTAATGGGCCTTAACTTATTGTACAATTTGTTGAGTTTTGATTGATCTTAAGGGCATCTGAATACGGATAATGGATTGTATATTTGCATTTATTTGGTTAGAATCGTTAAATCCTTGGTCAATTGGTTATTATTTAAGCAGTAAAAAGAATCAATTCAGGCTAGCTTGGTTTTTTTAATGGGCCTTATCGGTGTTCGGGTTAGGTGTTATCGATTTGAGCTAGTTCAAGTTTTTTAACGGGCTGGTCCAGTGCGGTTTCGGTTTGGGCCGAAATGGTGTTGGGCTTTATAAACCTAAATTGAAACTTATCCATTAAGGCTCGGTTCAGGTTATATCAAGCTGGTTCGGTTGGTGCTACCAGGCCAGGCCCAGATTTGACACCATTAAGTCGACTCTTCCGCCCATTCACACTACTTCAGATATGGGGAGCATATAGCTATGTTCATACAACCTTTTTATTGAACCTATGCTAATACATAACTCCCTATTGGCTAGGGCTACAATTATACGGGTATTTATGTACAACTAGCTATGTCCACCTAATTAATCCATATTACTAGACCGTAACGTCGCCAGGCTTCCAATCTCGTCTGAGCCCCTACATACGACATAGTGGCCTAGTTAGGTTACATCAGTTAATGCAAAGCAATACCAGTAAGAAGTGGTGCAAGTGTTCCATACCACCCACCTTCCTCCTTACCAGAGTAACCAGACATTATGAATCACCAAGATCAGCTCTACCTTTCATGGAGAGGTTACAAAGTGTCCCATACCACTCGCTCCCAAACCACTACGAGTATCACTGATCGTATACAAGGGAAATGCATATGCATGGACAAACAAAGCAGTATATTAGATGGCATGTTATCAAACAATAGCATGTTATCAATCTCACACAGAGCATATCATAATCAATAAAGAACATACGAGAACAAAAGATTTAGTTCCCTTACCTGAGAGACACGTATGTAGTCTACCGTAATACTAGTTGAGTAATTTTCTCTCTAGGTTTCCTCATATCTTTATCAAAATCATATACAGTGTTATCCATTAATTTATTATGTTAGAGCTTGTCCTAACATAGCATTTATTTTTAGGTTACTATTTCCACACCAACAGTTTCATCTTTCTTGTCTATCATTTATACCTATTGCTTGTTTATCATGGCATATCATTAAGCATGGGTTTATGTGTCTATGTCATTAGTGTCATTTCCTAAGCCCATAGGTTAGGTCCACTGGTACCTGAGTTACTATTTTTGGTCAATGAGTTGTATTTCAAGGTCCTTGGTTCCATTCCAACATACGACAAGTTACTGTCTAGGCAAGACAGGTGGCGTATGGGTGGACATCCCATTTGATAGTTAGTTTCCACCTTCTGTTAAGCTTAATACTAAGGACTTCTATTACAAAGGGTTGGGGGTTCTTGGCCCTTAAATATGGTCTACAAGGCTACATAGAAAATTACTGGCAGAGCACAGGAGGTGCTACCTGACGAATGATGTGCGGCTGGTGCCGTCGGCCGCACCTCACCAATTGCAATGCGTGCCGCTGATGGTCGCGGCTGCATGCCTCAGTGTGGCAGATTAACTCCACCCACACTTCTAGGGTGCTGCCAACCTTATCCAGGGTCCTCGATTCTTGTGGGTGCATGAGACTTCGTTTACATCCCATTTCAGATGACTCTCCCATCAGAACTGTGTCTGAACTGATGGATCTGAGTTAAATTCGTTCGGATCTAGTTCTAAGCCTTTGGATCCATTATAGTTTCATGATCTAGTCTCTTATGGTCATTCTCGATCTCTAAAAGGTTATGGGTATTCTTTTAATCCTTGAAGGTTCGATCCTATTCATCTTTTGTACCGTATGCATTACTACCCACGATCAGAATCTGTGAACGGTAGCCTATATGGCTCAAGGCTTCACCATTAATGGTGGATAATATTTTTTCCATTAATTCAGTCGTGAAGAGATCACCATTATCAACATAGAGCACCGTTAATGGGGAAGGATGCTATATTGTTGTTACCATCGTCAAGTATTTCACTATAATCCCATTAATTGATTCTTTATATTACAAGTTCTACAAATTGATCTACAGCCAATGTAAAGAAGTGCTTATAGTGATTGCTCCTCCTTCGAGTTCTCTAGCAAGCATGCGCAGTGTCAGGTACGAGTTCTTCCCCTTCTCTCTTCTTCCTTTTCCTATCTTTTCCTTCACTAGAGAGATGCATCAGTTTCTCTTTGCACTCTTCTTCTTTCCTTCTCCCTTCTTCTTCTCTTTTTTCCCCTCTCCTCCTCTCAATGCATCAGAGCATTCTCTTTCTCCCTTTCTCCTCTTTCTTCCTCCCTTCTTTCTTTTCTCTTCTTTTTCAAATGCATCAGAGTTCTTCCTTTTAATTTTTTCTTCTTTCTCTCTTTCTTGGCCAATGGATTGAATATGTAGAATGGGATTGGTTTCCCTAGAGAATGGGATCCCATAATGGAAATGGAGAAGATTTCCTTCTTTGGTTTCCATGAATAATCCATGCACAGTCGGCTTACCTTCCTAGAATAGAACATAATGCCCAACTGGACCTCCCTTTTGGTCGATCTAGCCTAGGTGAAAGCATGTCGGGTGCCAGGTTTTCAAATTTATTGGATCTGTACCTTCCCGTATGGGATGTAGGACTACTTACACCCCCCTTTAGTGTAAAATCATTGGCTATTAACCAAAACAAGGGTCTTCGGGGTTAAGATTTTGTTACCTCCATGGGTTCTACCACTGTTTGCTACTTGTGATTAGAAATAGGATAATTATTTATCACAGTTTCTAGATTTAGCAATCAATATCAATCTAACCGAATCAGTAGGCCATTATTGAATTATTCAGAAAAACATCATAAATAAAGAGAAGAATGAAATAAACAATTCCAATAAAAGAGAAAAGAAGAACAACGTTACTCAAAAGTGATTACACCATTGACATGAGTTTGGACTTCAAAATCCCCTTGAACTGAAAGAGAAAACTAGCCAAACATTACAATCTTCCAAAGAAAGAAAAGAAAAATCATTTAAAGAGAGAGAGAGAGAAAGATTCAAATTTCTAGCAAAAGAGAAAGATTGAGAGATACTATCTTCAACACTAGTACTTTATATATAGATCATTGGTAATCTTTTATAGCTTATAATTCCTTCTTTATTTAGAATTCCTTCTCTATTTAGAATTCTAAAATTTTGAAGTTTCTTTTCTTCCTTGGAGTATTTTAGAATGGTAGTTTCCCTATTTGACTCAAATACCAAAATTAGTTCAACTCTTCTATTGTAGGTTTCTTAATTTAAGTAGGAAACTCTTTATGGAAATTTCATCCACCATTGAATGCTCTAATCAAATCATACAGCTGCTCTGATTTGGATTCGGATAAGATTTTTGTGTTAGACTTTGACGCAATGTTTAGAGGCCTAAAAGAACTTAGATTTTTCTCCATAATACCATTCCAAAAAGCTCGAGACATCCTCTACAACTTCACTGAAGACCACTTTTCAATTGTAGAACTCTTTCCAATTCAAAAACCTGCATGAAGCTCAGAACATCAATATTAAGAATGTTAGAATTTTTTTATCTTTTAGCAATTAACTCACAAATTTTTAAAATATGTTGAACTTATAAAATAAATTCTAAATCAGCTCAATAAGGCATAAAGCATTTTAAAAAAGATAGTGTAAAGGGAATAAAACTATAAAAATCATGCACTTATCAAATACCCCCATACCTAGCTTTTGTAGGTCCTCGGGTAAAGAAAAATATAAAAAAAATAAAATAATAACCTAACTCACTTTCGAAAGAATTACGATTGCACTTAGCATGTGCAACAAGCCTTTAAACCCCTAGGTCACCCCTAGTGAATGAGTTGTGTCTCATGAGTGTTTTCAGAAAATAAACACACAAAATTCATATAAAAATTTTAAACTCTAATTTTTGTATTTAGGAGAAAGAACATACACACATCCTATTAGTCAAGATACTCAACTTGGGATCAAGAGAATAGGGAAACTCCCTACATAGACTTTATTACCTCATATGATTCAAACAATAAGCACATATCTTTAAATAGGAAACCTTGTTATATCTTCTAAACATTCCTTGAGGTAACTATAGTAATACATTGGCAACCAAGATCCAAGATTTAGAACCTATTTGACCATATTCATATTTCAACACTTTTATTTCAAATTTTTTTTTGCATTCTTCCTCTTCAAGCTACTCCACTATAGTTGGTTTGAGAAGTGTAAGTGGTTATGCATTCCCATGTTACTTATGTAGATTCGCTTTTAGTATCTATCCATTGATGCTAGAGAGTACCTTTTTTCCTTTTCAAGAAATCTCATCTAAAGAATTTCAATCAAGACACCTCGCTTTCTGAGGTCGAATGCCCTATTTAGTTCCAAGAACATAAACTCTTATTATTATCTCAATTTAATTTTTTTTAAGAAGGTCTCTGCTTTAATCAAAAGCTTAAATTACCCATTAAAATCATAAAAGATTCATACCTTTAGGTGAGTTATTATGTATTTTCTAACTCAATTTCCACCTCAAGATACAAACTAGGTACTATCCTCACATAGGTTTTTATTACTTCACACATGATGGTGTCCTAAGTCTCTTTCTCCTTTCATTTTTTGTGTCAAAACCATAAAAAGAGTGTATGACTTTACCAAAAACAAACGTTAAAAATGTTAAAAATTTTCAATGAAAGCTTAACCCTTCCCCCATACTTAAATTTGACATTATCATCAATGAAAAATAAAAATACAAAAGAAAGCAATTAATAGAGAGAAGAAAAACAAATCTATTTTCTTAGCCTCCCAAGTAGCACATTTATTTAACATCGTTAGCCCGACTCTAGCTTTGTCCATCACTCCTCATAAGTAGGGTCTACTAGTTTTACTTCTTCAACATTATCCATTTGAAAACCATCATAGTAAGGTTTAAGCCTGTGACCATTTACTTTAAATATCTTGGTTGTTTTCAAGCTCTTTATTTCCACTGTACCATGAAGGAAAACATTAGTTACAAAAAAAAGACCAATTTAATAAGAATGCAACTTACCTGGAAACAACTTTAACTGTGAATGAAAAAGAAGCACTTTCTGGCCAACAACAAATTGTTTCCTAGAAATCATCTTGTCGTAAAAGGCCTTGGTTTTTGCTTTGTAAATGCTGGAGCTCTCATAGGGATTATTCCTGAACTCCTCAAGTTCTTGCAGTTGCAACTTCCTTTGAACACCAGCTTTATTCATATTCATATTGCAATGCTTGGCGGCCTAATAGGCCCAATATTCCTTATGAATCCCTAGCATTTCAAACCAACTTCTCTTTTTGACTAGGTGTCAGATTCTTCGCAATGATTATCGATGTTTCGGTATAAAATTGTATCCAAGGTCCACACGATGACTTGACCTGCAAGACACGAGAAAAGACAAGGGGGAGGTGGCCGATGGCCTTGGGTTTACTCCAATGCCTAACTTAGGGCTCTGTAAACAGTAAATGGACTCGGTATCTGAGCCCACTTAAATATGGATGGGGTAAGTGAGAGATTCTCAGTTTGAGGTATCAGAGTGACAATCCCTAGGAAAGAGTATTAAATGATATGTACCTAAAATCTTGGGATTTGTTGAGTATTTATAGTTAATAGTGCCTCTTTGTAAATGTTACTTTTACCCTTGTTTGGTGTATGATGACTGAAATATCCTTGTAAAGCTATAGAAATAACACTTTTGCCCTTATCCATTGATTGGATTTATGTGAATATCCTCCTAGGCTTTTTTGGAGATGTTGACATGGATGTTTGGATCTTAGTTGTTGTCATGTCATTGGTGACATTGAAAATTTCCCTAATAGTTGCCTCGTTGCTCTGTTGAATCTGTAAGGTTCGACTGAGTAAGTAAAAAAAAGAATGTTCTCCCAACACTTGCCTCGATGCTCTGGTGAATTTGTAAGGTTCGACTGAGTAAAAGATAGAAACATAAAAGTTGATACTAGCCTTTGAGGCCAGCTACCTTAGATTGTCTGAGGAAGGTGGTCTAAAATTTGGTTTTGAAGTTGACACTAGCCCTTGAGGCTAGCTGCCCTAGCTTGTCGAAGGGAGGTGGTTTGAAATCTACCTTAAATTTGACACCAGCCCCTGAGGCCATTTGCCTTGGCTTGTTTGAGGGAGATGGTCTAGAATCTGTCTTAAAGTTCATACTAGCCCCTAAGGGCATTTGCCTTGGCTTGTCTGAGGGAGATGGTCTAGAATCTGTCTTGTCATTGACGCGAGCCCTTGAACCAACATAGATGATCTAAAGTGGATGTTAATACTAGCCTTTATGGTCATTTGCCTCGGCTCGTACGAAGGTATTGTTCTTCATGAATCTACATTGGCACGATGTGGGTGGTATGACCTTGTTAAGATGCTCTTGGTGATTTGCCTTGGTCACACGAGTTTATCCTACACCTAAGTGCCTCGAAGTCTTGATCTCTAATTAGCCGATGAGGCTGCTTTGGCATGTTTACATCAGTTCCCTACTGGAAGAAGTGAGGATTTAGTGCCAAGCTGATCTAGTGATGTGTTTCTGTCAGTAGTCCCGATCTATTAGGCTGATCTGAGGATGAGGCTCCGTCGATCGTGTCGATCTACCTAGCTAATCTAAGGATGCGGCTCTGTCGGTCATGCTGATCTGCCAGGCTGATATGATCACGGGGCTTCGTCGATCGTGCAGATCTGCCAGACTGATCTAAGGATGTGGCTCCGTCGGTTGTGCCGATCCCCCATTTTTTTGGGTTGGTCATTCCTCTTGGCTTATCCAAATTGGATGGGCCGAGCTAAATGCCTCGGCCAAAGCTTTTCAGATTCTAGAAGACGATCTTGATCACTTAAGTGGCTTGCAAATATGCTACCTTGCAAAAGAGATGGTGAGAGAGCGAAGGAGACCACATTGGTATAGGCTGACCATAAGTGGCCGATAAGTGGCCGACCTAATGACCTTCGTTAAATGGGGTCAGATCATACAGGTCATCTTATCAGAGCCCATACTTCCTGGGATGTTTAGAAATCGTTCCTATGTGTAGTGCAGCGAGGCAGTTCTTCCTCGAAAAGGCTACCATAGTGACAATACCATGGCTAGATAACTCATCTATAATAAACTTTTTAGCTTTGAATTACTTAATGGCTCTTTGTATTACCTCAGGTCTTGCTCCAGTTGACAATAGTAAGAGAAAGCTCAACCAGGACATGGGTCTGCCTCGAACTGACTTCTTGACCTCACAAGCTTGTTATGGTTCTTCCGATTTCTTTCCTTGCTTAAAAGAACTTTCCGCTAGCTTCTTCAGTTTCGTACTCCCAAAGTTCACATTACTACCAACACATAGGTGTTCGTGGCAGACCGTGGATAATCAGGATCCACAAACCAGATCATCAATCAATTGAAATGTCAGATTGGACTTTCCTCGGCCTCTTAGTATTTTCGTCTTTTTTTTTGTGGGGCCATCTATGTCTTAACTGAAGGGACTCATTTCACTTTAGTTTTTCTTCCCCTTTTATATATATATATATGCACATCGCCCTTTTTTTTTGTCTGAGCTATGGGGCCGAGGTGCCCAGGTCGGCTGTTTTGCCTCAGGCTATTTTTCGCCTCTCTTTTAACTTGATTCTTTTTTTTTTTGCTTCGACTTCTTTCCTCCTTTTTGTTTGGACCTAGGCAGAGGTGGCCACCTCGGACCCAATACCTCGGTATCTTTTCAACCACCCTTTTTTTTTATGGGACCCATCTATGTCCGAAACCAACTTCTCCTTAGTTTTCTTTGCCTTTTATGTTTTTTTATTTTTTTTTTCAATTTCAACTTTGATCGAGCCTATGGGGCCGAGGTGTCCAGCTCGGCCGCTTGACCTCAGTTTTTTTCAACTCTGACCAAGGCCAGGGTGGCCACCTCGGCCTGAACCCCTAGGTCATTTTTCCTTTTTTTGGTCTAAATACTGAGGTGGGTCCCCAGGTCGCTTCACGTCAGCCTTCCTTTTTTTTATTTTTTTTTACACTTTGACCATTTTTTTGGCTACCCATCTATGCCGCTTTTTCGATTTGCTTTTGCTTTTTTTTTTCTTAAATCCAACGCCGCTTTTTTGTCCGAGCCATTGGGGCCGAGGTAGCCAGCTTGGCTGCTTCACCTTGTAAGCACCCCATTTTTGCCACCTTTAGCATAAGTAAACAAATATAGTAGGTTTTCGACCTTTAACCCAAAGGTTGATGATTCTCTAATGAACCCCACAGTAGGGTCATTGGATATTACCTACTTGGATGAATAGGTCGTAAAATTATCTTCGAAATGAGACCGGAATCATCAAATTATGACGTAAAACAAGGAAGATATCGTAGTTTGAAAGTGCAAGGGCATTTACATAATTATCGTATCATGCATGCATTATTATTCAAACTTCAAGGCATCATATCTTGGTCATCTGATATCGGAATCAGATGATTCAATGGCCAATATTCCTTATTTTCAGTCCTCTTCAAAGTGGATGTGAAAAATCCTGGGTAGAAGTCACCAGTGGGCCCCATGCAAGCTTTCATGCAAAATTATCATTATAACTTCAAAGCTTCATATCTTTGTCATTCTACTTCGGATTCAGATGATTCCAAGGCCATTATTCTTCATTTGTAATGTTCTACAAAGTGGACATAAAAAAATCTCGGGTAGAAGTCTCCGAAGGGTCCCATGCAAAATTACACATGGAAATGGTCATTTAATCTTCAGAAAATCATATTTTGGTCACCCTATATCCAAATCAAGTAATTTCAGCTTCATTATGTTCCAATTTTAGTATTCTACAAAGTGAATGTAAGAAAATCTCAAGTAGAAGTCTCCGAAGGATCCCATGCAGAATGGTCAGCCAAATTATCAATAATTGGCCTGCTTAAACTTCAGAAATTCATAAGTTGATCATTTCATTCCAAATGAGATGATTCAAGTTCCAATATTCTTCATTTTTAATGTTCTACAAAGTGAATGTAAAAATTTGGAATATATGCTATCGAAAAATTCCATATGGAAGGATGACAGAAATAGACTATGAAATGTCAACCTTAGTCCAAACCAGCTTAGTTTAGCTTAGTCTAACTTAGCCCGGCCCAGCCCAGACCAATCCAGATTAAGTTATGTCAGTCATATGCATACATTCTATTTATATGTGTACAATGTATAATATATTATTATAAATAATATATATATATATATATATATATCTTATGGATATATTATATGTATTAATACATTTATATATATATATATATATATATATATATATATATATATATATATATATATATATATATATATATATATATATATATATATATATATATATATACATATATATTATAAGAAGGAGAGAGGAAAGAGAGGCCATAGAAAAGATTCCCCTTCATGTTTTCTAGAAAGAAAACGTGAGAGAGAGAGGGAGAAAGAAAAAAAAAAGGAAGGAAGAGGAAGGAAAGAAAAAAAGAAAAAAAGAAGAAAAGGAAAAAAAAGAAAATGTTTTCTAAGAGAGAAAACGTGAAAAGAGAGGGAGAAAGAAAAAAAGGAAGGAAAAAAAGGAAGAAGAAAAGGAAAGAAGAAAGAAAGGAAAGAGAGAAGGAATTTTCTAGATGAAGGAAAGAGAGAAAGGAAAGAGAGAAGGGATTTTCGAGAAGAAGAAGGAGAAAAAGGAAAGAAAGGAAGAAAAGAAGGAAAAAAGATTTTCTAGAAAAAGAAGAATGGAAAGAAGGATCTTCTAGAAGAGGAGAGAAAAAGTATAAATAGGCAAGAGAAGAGAGAGGACGCTCTCTTTTTCCAAACCATAGAGAGAGGAGAACGTGAGTAAGGGAGAGGAGAACGTAAGTGAGAGAGAGAAAACGTGAGAGAGGGAGAAAGAAAGAGAGAAGAAAAGAGAAAAGAAAGAAAAGAGAAGAAGAAAAGAGAGAAAGAGAAGAGAGAGAGAAATATAAGAGAGGAGAAGGAGGATTCACATTCAAAGGGGGTTGATACAACCTCCAATCACCCTTCATTGACGGTTTCGCTCGATTTGAGCACAAGATTAGTACTCTAAACAAATTTAGAGGCCGTTAGAATACTCGAATGCCAATTTTGCTTGAAAAAGGTTAATTTCTATGAAATTTCAATCATGAATGCTCTATTACATGCTTGTTAATGTTAGGATGCCTATATCTAACATTTTTCATGAATGATAATTTGTCTAAGCTATTCAATGACAAATTTTTGAATGATATACAATGATATTTGATTTTTTTTGCAAATTTCATAAAGTGATTTTCTAATCTGAAATTTCTAGATTTAGGGTTTAAACTTAAGACGTATATCATATGTATTTTTTCTAAGATTTTGAAGCCCAAATTTTAATGGTAGTCTCTTTGATATGTTAGAAGACTACCCTAAAAATATCCTTCCATTTGGAATTGGAAAAATATATCAAAAAATTTATCTTTGACATGACTATTTTTCTGGTATGTAATGCAATCCTCCATCAGAAAGTCTCTAGACAAAGGTCTTATGACCATAATCAGAAAATCCACTTAATATGAACTTTTTAGACATTAAAGTATTCTAATAAATGGCATTGGTTTCATATTTTTTTAATTTTTTTGAATTGATATCAATTTTTAAGTACATAGTGCTCTGATTTTGAATCTGTCATGATGTACTAATTTGCATGATTGAAAAGAGTCATTTTTCACAAACAAAATTTACTGTTTTAACTTATTTTTCTTAATGTAATTTTAGATCAGACAGTTGTCTACATAAAAATATATCTGTATTTAATTTTCATTAAGAATAAAATTTTATTTGGAATTTATGGTGCAACTGGTCAAAAATCTAGAACAGATTTGACCAGTGCACTTGTTCGGTTTTAGGGCATATCTTTGACCTATTTTTGCTTTCTGTTGGGATTCAAATCCTTCATATGAAATATAATATATTAAGTCATCTTTCTATGAAAAAATTTTGAGCTTGATTTGAGTTTCTAAAGACCTACTTATGGTCATTCTTGTGTAATGTGACAAAATTTGAATACAGTTCATAGTTTTGTCCATTATATGAAACCTTGTGTCACAATTTTGATAGTTTTGAGTCATTAATCTTCCCAAATTTCTTCATAAAAGTTACAATTTTTTCAAAGAACATTGAACATATGTTTTTTTGATAATTTTTTACTTTTCAAAAAAAAGGGTTTCATTGATGTCTCATTCATTATAACATCAATGATTGTCTAAGTGAATTATGCCATATTTAGATAAATGGATATATTTGGAGCATTCATATGCTTTGTTTAGATTGTGCATACCATGTTTGCCACATTCCATGTGTTGCTATTTTTGGTAGAATAGATAAATTTTTACCATATTTTAATAAAATCTTAATAATTACTATTTTTAAGTCTTACTATGCTTAGAAAATAGCATATAAGATCTTTCCCTTTTTTGAAAAATTTATGTCATATATGCATTCTATGATTGATACTTCCATATTGATATATAGATGCATATTAGATCTTGCCATATTAGATCTGCATATTAGATCTTTCCATGCTTAGATCTTACCATATTAAGTTCTTGCCTTATTTGTAATACATGCCATATTAGGGAGATTTTCATAATCTTACTATATGATATGATAGTTACCATAAATATCATACATGCCATACTTAGAATATTTTTTTTTGGTAATAATTTAATTTATAATGCACCCTAGTTGAACTGCCATATCTGTACACCTAGCAAACATATTAGGAGTGGAGACGTGCATTTAGACACCTACATTCTTGGGAAGGGCATAATGGAAATAATAAAAATCTTAATAAAGAAAGAGAATGCTTTGCCAAACCTTTCAAAATTAGAATTCAGGATGAAAAGGATAACTCAGGACGATTTTCACTTCTTAGTAAACCCTAAACCTAGAATAGGTTCTAAATCCTAAACCTAGAATAGGTTCTAAACCCTAAACCTAGAATAGGTTCTAAACCCTAAACCTAGAACAGGTTCTCACATCTAACCTAGAACAGGTTATTAATCCCAAACTATGCGGATTCTAATTCCTAGGTCAAACCCTAGGATACGTAGGCTATTTGGGAGAATCCCAAATTCGGATCCACACCGTAGTCCACTCGGACTACCCATAGATCTACTAGGATATTTATCCATTCCCATTCAACGCAGGACCTGAACTACTTGGATTTTGATTCCTAGGGCAAACCCTAGGATACGTAGGCTATTTGGGAGAATCTCAAATTCAGATCCACACCTCAGTCCACTCGAACTATCCATAGATCCACTAGGCTATTTACCCATATTTTAACCCAAATAGGGTTACTCAACCCAAACTACGTGGATTCTAATTCTTAGGGCAAACCTTAGGATACGTAGGCCATTTGGGAGAAACTCAAATTCGGATTCACACCTTAGTCTACTCGGACTATCCATAGATCCACTAGGATATCCACCCATCAGTTCGAACTACACGGATTCTGATTCTTAGGGCAAACCCTAGGATACGTAGGCCATTTGGGAGAAACCCAAATTCGGATCCACATTTTAGTCCATTTGGACTATCCATAGATCCACTAGGATATTTACCCATATTTTAACCCACATAGGGTTATCCACATTTCAAGCCAGATAGGGTTATCCATATTCCAACCCATAAAGAATTATCCATATTTTAACCCAAATAGGGTTATTCTTAGATCCACTAGGACTATCTATCAGTCCACATGGACTATCCAGATCCTAACCCATAGGGTTTCTCAACCTTTCAAGCATAAACTTCAACTTAAACAATAAACTTAATAATGCACAAGCATAAATCACTGCCATAAACTTTAATCACACCTGAACTACGATGGTGAACCTGATTTTTGGAATAATTCCATAATACGTAGGCAATCTGATGGATATAGATTCGGTTCAATGATATCAAACCACTTGGTTTGGTTCGGTTTAATAGATAGAGTCTAGCATAGGAAAGGTATAGGAGACCGATTTTGATCGGGCGGTTTGGGTGCCTAACCCCTTCCTATAACCGTAACCTGATGCTTACCCAATCTCTGATGGACCAAAAATCCAATCTAAGGGTCATGAGTCAATCGAAGTCTTACCTTAGGGTGAGATTTTACATTTCTAAGGTCCTAGACCTTAATCTAGGTGGCGATTTCCAAGATTTTTCATCTTTGTCCTCACACACCTCAGGCTATTCTTTTGCCACTTTTTTTTCAACATTAACTGAGGCAGGGGTGAACACCATGGCCTAAAATCCTTGTTCATTCTTCTTTTTTTTAATGCAGGGATTATCTGGCATCAGAACCCAAGGGGTCGAGGTGGATTCATCTCAGCTTCCCTTCTTTTTCCCCTCAATTTCCCTCTTTTTTTTTTAAACTTTTTTGTACACAATGCCACTTTTTTTGTCTAAGCCAATAGGGCCGCTTTTTGTCTAAACTGAACTGGCCTAGGTGGTAGCAGTGGACAGGCCACCTCGGTATTTTTGGGCTCTTCCCTTTTTGACGTGGTTCCTTTTCAGGTCAGGTTCCGAAATCTGCTCAAAGGGATGATATTAAGGGTGATACCTATCCATCATCCTTGAATCCCATGAAGAATGACTACCAATCGATGAAGAATGAAAAATGAAGAAAACAATGCTTCTTATGGTGGAGCTTATGATCCGTTCCGTTACTATTGTCGTCCATGAGCTCCACCTTTTTCGTAGCACTTCGAACTCTGTTCGTTGATCTTCATACAAAGAGGCCTGAGTTGTGGGAGGTGGTTGTGCACGTGATCATTTACATCCTTTAACTTTATAGCGACTGAGGCGTCCACCTCGGCCAATATGCCTCGGTCTCCTAGAGAGAAGATGTAATTTTGAATTGGGTCGACCATTTTTGAGTCAGTTCGATATTCTTAAGTTGGACTGGTGCTCTTGGTTCGGCTCGATCATGTTTAAGTTGGTTCGATGTTCTTGGATTGGCTCGGTATTCTAGGTTCAAGTCAGATTTCTAAGTTGGCTCGGTAGGAATAGTCTGTGCGTTCCTTCTCAGCCAATATGGCTCGGTCTTCTTGTCTTGTCTTGACTTTACTCTTGGGTCAGCCATGTGTTTCGGTTCGGCCTAAGGCCTTGTCTATGCATTCCTTCTCCGCCAATATAGTTCGGTCTTCATGTGAAAAGTCTTAAGGTGTAGGAGGTGGTCATGCATGTGACTGCCTCAATCTATCATTTCACAGTGACCGAGCCATCCACCTTGGCCAATATGCCTCGGTCGCTTAAAGTAGATAATTAGAGGCGCGGAAGGGGGTCATGCATGTGACTGCCTCTGTCTTCTGGTTTCATTGAGCTGATTGATATGTTTTGGCCAAGGTGGCTGCTTTGGCCCGTATAACTCAGTCTTCGGATGAAAAGTCATGAGGTGTGAGAGGTGGTCTTGCCCGTGACTGTCTCAGCCTGTTGATTCTGTACTGACCGAAGGTCTTTTCGAACAGGCCGATGTGTTTTGGCCAAGGTGAATACCTCAGATGATTTGTTTAGGCCATTTGTGGCACTGAGTGTCAAACTTGAATTTGACTCTCTTTGGATTCACCTTGGCAGGGATGAAGTGATTTAGCCGAGGTATTCGCAATATACTTCGGCCCTATGGGGCAACGAGTGTGAGCTTTAATTCTGAATTCCTAGGATTCACATCGGCCTGATAATCTGTTTTGGTGAAGAACGGTGTAAGTACATGGCTTCCGCAATCTTGCTTTTGATGACGACCGATGTGTCTCCACTGATGTGGATGCCTCGGTCAACATAGGTCGGCTATTTCTCAAAGGTTGTCGAAGGTGAGGTATGGTGTTTGGCATGTGACTCCCATGCTGATGTTTTTTGATAATGATCGATGTGTCTCGATTGATGTGCTCGGGATTTACCGAGCTGGTTTGGTCAATTGGTCATACTATTGACAAAATCTGATGTACCCTCCTTTGTCAAATGTGTTCAGTAGTGCCAAATTAGTTTGACCGATGAGTCCTGCATTTGTTGAAGTTTGATTTACCCTCCTCAGTTAAATGTGTTCTTAGTGCCGACTTGGTTTGACCGATGAGTCACGCATTTAACGAAGTTCGATCTACCCTCCTCGGTCAAATGTGTTCGGTAGTGCTGAAATGGTTCGACCAATGGGTCACACATTTTATGAAATTCGATCTATCCTCCTCGATCAGATGTGTTCGGTAGTGCCACATTGGTTTGACCGATGGGTTATGCATTTAACAAAGTGTGATCTATCCTCCTCGGTCAAATGTGTTCGGTAGTGCCGAATTTAACCGATGGGTCACTGATGCATACCGAGCACAACCAAAAATAAATTACTCTACTTACAATGAATAGCAATGGTAAGTAAAGGTCGATCCACAGAGACTAGTTAATCAAATTGTTTACTTACCAAGAAAAAAGGGGGTTTTCTTCTACAAGTTATTTGACATAAGAATAATTTTTAAAAATTGAATTTAGTAACAAAAATTCAATGGAAGACGATATCGATTCAAAAAAATTACTCACGATTGCAAATTGATTATCGACCTCATATATGGATTATTCTTTATTTAAATATTTAACCAAGGATTATTAAAAAGCCAAACAATCCTTACCTTTTATAATTTCGTTAATCTGAACCCGACACATAAATTAATTCTTATCAATAAATCAATTGGTATTAAACAATCCTCATGAATCTATTGATAGCATTACACTCTTGGAGGGAATTAAAGATGAACAACAATCTAACAAGGATTAGATTATTTAATTCATTCTATATTTTCTCTAAGCAAGTAACAAAAATTTGAATCATAATTGTTCTGCTTAATAGCTACTCTTCTTGAGCACCATAACAATTATGGATTATGGATTCAGGTCAGCTATAAACGACACAACCAATCAATTAATAGGCCTCTTAATAAACTGAATCATGTAATCATTCACATGAAGAATCAAGAAACATAGATATTTGAATAGAAAAATAACTAAAATTAAGAACAGAGTCTCACAATTTTGCTAACCAGATTAAAATTCCCTTGAATTGACTAAAGAACCTTAGCTAGACATGGAAGAAAAGAAAAGCATGAAAGAAATATAAAATTATCTTCTCAAAAATTTTTGGATGCTCTATCATGTAGCATTTACAATACTAAAATAGCTAGAGTAGAAAAGAATAAAACTAATATGTCTAGAATTGACAACCTTATTACATGGAAATGAAAATTAGACAAAATTCTCTTTCCTAGATTAGATAAAGAATCATTCCATTATTAACCAAATGCCACCCCTAGTCCTATTAATCTTTGTAATATTCTATAGTGGTGTATATTCTCCTTAAGATTTTTAATAATCAATCAAGGCCTTCCAATAGTGAACCTTTCGTGTGTGAAAACCTTCCTTCTCTAGATTGAATTCAGATCAACTTTCCAGATCATATTTTTAGACCACATTTGGTTTCTGAAATTCTTTTTCACGTTAGAAACCTGCATAAAATTCAGAAGATCATTAATGAAAATGTCAAAAAAAATTTATTCTAATTATAAACTACCAATACTTTGCCCCCAATGTCTTATATATAAGGAATCATCACAAATGAGTACCATAAGACATAGAACATGTTAAATAAACTAAATGTAAGGAGAATAAATATATAAAAATTATGAATCCATCAAGTTCCCTCATTTTTAGCTTTTGCACGTCTTCCGGCAAACTAAATAATAAGCAAATTTTTTTTTCACTTTCATCCCACCGCATTCAAAGAACATCTATACCATGAATCAGAAGCTAATTCAAGAGATCAATAGAACAATATATGTCATAGTCAAAGGTCACTTAGCAATATGAGCAATATCTCACATAACAATATTTTCAAAAGTGAACATACTAATGTTGAGTAGATTTTCTCATAGGATTCTCTCTCTCACTCAAGAATTCAAGGTTTAACTATTTCACTCAAGATCTTATTATGAAGATGCACTACCATAGGCTTGCTTATTCACCAAAATCTCCACTACTTGGAGCACACACATACATGAATCAAAAGGTCTTTAACAAGATTGTAATGGGGCTAAGGTTTAGGGTAAGGATAAAACAAATGTACTGATGTTAAAACCCAAGAAACTAATAGACCATTAAGAGAAAAATTGAGCAATCAAAATGATAAGAGCTCATAAATAAAGCCCTTCAACAAAACATCCCAAACTCTAGTTTCTTTTTCTTTCATTCTTTTTCTTTTCGTTAAAGAACTATGCCTTGCTACTTGAATTTTTTTTCTTCTTTTTTAGAAGAGCATGACATTTCAAACATAACAAGGACCATTTACTCCCATTATATCCCACTTCTTGACATACAACCATCACTTTTGACAATAGCACCCCCACACTTATTCAATACATATTTCTCTCTCAAATCCATTAGATAATTTTCAAAAAAAATGCTCTAATAGCTCATAGGTTGGTAAAACATAAGGAAAACAAATAATTCAAGGCTTATAGTTTAGGGATCAATGAAGAATAAAGTTTAAAAGCTCAAAGTGGGTCCATTAAGGATAAAAATATATGAAGTTGGCCATTTAAGCTAAGTGGCTGTAAATTCATATTTGCCTTTATCATCTTCATATCTGTACATATCAATGTAATCTTGAAACGGTTCAAAGCAAGTTCTAGAGATACAAAAACATAATAGAATATCACTCTTCATAGAAAATAAAGACTGACATAGATGTCTCAGTCTAGTTTGGCTCAAAAGCTCGCCTGGTTGGATTCCATTTACTAAACCTGCATGCTTTACCTCTAAATGCAACTATCAATGTTATTCAAAGCTCATTTAGTAAGTTATTTCAATTAATTCATACATGTAACTTTTCATACTTGAATAGTTTCAATTCATGGCATACATACTCTCTAAGTCTATTGAAGTAAAAAATTTTAAAAATTTATCTTTTGAAAATTTTTTCTTTTTGGAAAATATGCACCCAACTCTCAAAAACGCAAAAAGCATAACACAACACCTAAAAATTAAAAACAAAACTAAAAATATTACACAGAACAAAAATCCTAATTCCTCCCCCCATACTTAAATCTGACATTATCCCCAATGGAAGTTTAAATTGTAATGGAAAGATATAAAGGAAAGTAATTAAAAGTGATAAGAAAAACAAATCTGAGTTCAGGTTGCCTCCCAAGCAGCGCTTGTGTTTAACGTCATCAGCTCGACTCAACACTCCTTAACGAGATCCCCCAGTTGCACTTCGTTCATAGTAAGCTCTTGAAAACCTTCATATAATGTCTTAAGTTGATGCCCATTAACCTCAAAAACCTTGTTAGTTTTGAAACTTTGTACTTCAACTGCATCATAAGGAAGCACATTAATAACAAAAGGATCCAATCCAATGGGAACGTAACTTACTAGGCAACAATTTAAGTCTTGAATTATAAAGCAAGACTTTCTGTTTAACCATAAATTGCTTCTTAGCAATCCTCTTGTCCTGAAATGCCTTGGTCTTGTCCTTGTATATTCTCAAATTTTCGTATGCCTCAGGTCGTATCTCTTCTAATTCTTGCAATTGCAACTTCCTTTGCTTACCCACTTCGTTCTTACTGCTCAATTAAAAAACCTCTTGCACAAACACATCCACCACATTAATAGAAAATGTAGAATGAACATTACTACTAGGGTACCTCATATCCTCAAATATGTTGAATTTAACAATCTCCCCATCAAATTCCATGGTAAGGGTACCGTCATGGACATCAATCTTAGTTTTAGTTGTTTTCAGGAAAGGCCTTCCTAGTAAAATTGGGACAGGGTTTGGAGAAGTACTGTCTTCCATATTCAGAATATAGAAATCAACAGAAAAAATCAACTCATTCACCTGCACCAAAACATCCTCAATCATTCCCTCAGGGTATGCGTTAGAATGGTCAGCTAATTGGATAATTACACCCATTTTTTTCAAAGGACTTAAATTTAAAAATGCATAAATTGAATGTGGCATAAAATTTATAGATGCACCTAAGTCCAACATGGCATGTTCAAGCATAGTATTACTAATCACACATGGAATCGTAAACGTACCTGGATCTTTGCATTTTGGGGGTAACTTACACTGAATAACTACTGACACATTCTCCCCTACACTGATTTTCTCATCACCTTTCAATTTCCTCTTTGAAGTGCACAACTCTTTGAGAAATTTTGCATATCTTGGAACTTGCTTAATGGTATCAAGTAGAGGTATGTTTACTTCTATCTTTCAAAAAGTCTCAAGAATTTTCTTCTCTCATTCTTCCTTTTTCAATTTAGACAGTTGTGAGGACAAAGATGGAAATCTTTAGAAGTCGCCACCTAGATTTAGGTCTAGGACCTTGGAAATGTGAAATCTCACCCTAAGGTAAGACTTCGATTGACTCATGACCCTTAGATTGGATTTTTGGTCCATCAGAGATTGGGTAAGTGTCAGGTTACGGTTATGGGAAGGGGTTAGGCACCCAAACCGTCCGATCGAAATCGGTCTCCTATACCTTTCCTAAGCTAGACTCTATTTGTTAAGCCAAACCAAATCAAGTGGTTTGATATCATTGAACCGAATCTGTATCCATCAGATTGCCTACGTATCACGGAATTATTCTAAAAATCAGGTTCACCATCGTAGTTCAGGTGTGATTAAAGTTTATGGCTGTGATTTATGCTTGTGCATGATTAAGTTCATTATTCAAGTTGAAGTTTATGCTTGAAAGGTTGAGAAATCCTATGGGTTAGGATCTGAATAGTCCATGTGGACTGATAGATAGTCCTAGTGGATCTAAGAATAACCCTATTTGGGTTGGAATGTGGATAATATCCTAGTCGATCTTTAGATAGTCCAAGAGGACTAAGATGTGGATAAATATCCTAGTGGATCTATGCATAGTCCAAGTGGACTAAAAGTAAAGATAACCCTATTTGGGGTAAAATATGGGGGATATCCTAGTGGATCTATGGATAGTTCAAGTGGACTAAATTGTGGATCCAAATTTGGGTTTCTCCCAAATGGCCTACGTATCCTAGGGTTTGACCTAGGAATCAGAATCCACGTAGTTCGGGCTGGATAACCCTATTTGGGTCAAAATGTGGATAAGTATCCTAGTGGATCTATGGATAGTCCGAGTGGACTAAGGTGTGGATAAATATCCTAGTGGATCTATGGATAGTCCGAGTGGACTAAATTGTGGATCCAAATTTGGGTTTCTCCCAAATGGCCTACGTATCCTAGGGTTTGACCTAGGAATCAGAATCCGCGTAGTTCGGGCTTGGGTGAAATGGTTGGATATCCTAGTGGATCTATGGGTAGTCTGAGTGGACTAAAATATGGATAAATATCCTAGTGGATCTATGGATAGTCCGAGAGGACTAAGCTGTGGATCCGAATTTGGGATTCTCCCAAATGGCCTACGTATCCTAGGGTTTGACCTAGGAATCAGAATCCGCGTAGTTCGGGCTTAGGTAACCCTATTTGGGTCAAAATATGGGTAAGTATCCTAGTGGATCTATGGATAGTCTGAGTGGACTAAGGTGTGGATAATCCTATTTGGATTAAAATATGAGGGATATCCTAGTGGATCTATGGATAGTCCGAGTGGACTAAATTGTGGATCCAAATTTGGGTTTCTCCCAAATGGCCTACGTATCCTAGGGTTTGACCTAGGAATCAGAATCCGCGTAGTTCGGGCTCTGGATTGAAATGGGAGTGGATATCCTAGTGGATCTTTGGGTAGTCCAAGTGGACTAAGGTTTGGATCCGAATTTGGGTTTCTCCCAAATAGCCTACGTATCCTAGGGTTTGACCTAGGAATCAGAATCCACGTAGTTCGGGACTCTGGATTGAAATTGGAATCGATATCCTAGTGGATCTATGGATAGTCCGAGTGGACTAAATGTGTGGATCCGAATTTGGGATTCTCCCAAATAGCCTACATATCCTAGGGTTTACCCTAGGAATCAGAATCCACGTAGTTCAAAATTCTGGGTAACCCTATTTGGGTTAAAATATGGGTGAATATCCTAGTGGATCTATGGATAGTCCGAGTGGACTAAGGTTTGGATAACCCTTTCTGGGTTAGAATATGGATATCCTAGTGGATCTATGGATAGTCCGAGTGGACTAAGGTGTGGATCCGAATTTGGGTTTCTCCCAAATGGCTTACGTATCCTAGGGTTTGACCTAGGAATTAGAATCCACGTAGTTCGGGCGGGATAACCTGTTCTAGGTTAATGATTGAGAACCTATTCTAGGTTTAGGGTTTAGAACCTATTCTAGGTTTAGGGTTTGCCGAGGGGCAAATCGTCCTAAATTACCCTTTTCATTCTGAATTCTAATTTTGGAAGGTTTGGCAAAGAATTTACTTTCTTTATTAAGGTTTTATTATTCCCATTATGCCTTCCCCAGAATGTGGGTGCCTAAATGCACGTCCCCATGCCTAGATTGTCTTCTAGAAGTGTGCATATATGGCAGTTTAACTAGGGTGTTGCATAAAATAAGTTATTGCCAAAAAATAAAATATTCTATCTAAATATGGCACATAAAACATTTATGACAAGAAATTCACATACAATAAGATTGTTTAAAATCTTTCAAATATGGCATGTATTGCAAATAAGGCAAGAGCCTACATGGCATGATCTAGTATGCTATTTTCTACCCTAATTGTTATTTTCTTTCCATTTTAGGGTTTTCAACCCTAATTATTATTTTATTTCCATTTTTTAGGATTTTCTACCCTAATTGTTACATTCTTTCCATTTTAGGGTTTTCTACCCTAATTATTATTTTATTTCCATTTTTTAGGGTTTTCTACCCTAATTGTTACATTCTTTCCATTTTAGGGTTTTCTACTCTAATTATTATTTTGTTTCCATTTAGGGTTTTCTACCCTAAATGTTACTTTCTTTCCATTTTAGGGTTTTCTACCCTAATTATTATTTTCTTTCCATCTTAGGGTTTTCTACCCTAAATGTTACTTTCTTTCCATTTTAGGGTTTTCTACCCTAATTATTATTTTCTTTCCATCTTAGGATTTTCTACCATAAATGTTACTTTCTTTCCATTTTCGGGTTTTCTACCCTAATTATCATTTTATTTTCATTTTTTAGGGTTTACTACCCTAATTGTTACATTCTTTCCATTTTAGGGTTTTCTACCCTAATTATCATTTTAACCATAAATGTTACTTTCTTTCCATTTTCGGGTTTTCTACCCTAATTATCATTTTATTTCCATTTTTTAGGGTTTTCTACCCTAATTGTTACATTCTTTCCATTTTAGGGTTTTCTACCCTAATTTTTATTTTATTTCCATTTTTTTTTGGGTTTTCTACCCTAATTGTTACATTATTTCCATTTTAGGGTTTTCTACCCTAATTGTTATTTTATTTCCATTTTTTTAGGGTTTTCTACCCTAAATGTTACTTTCTTTCCATTTTAGGGTTTTCTACCTTAATTATGGCAATAAGCATCCAACTATGGCAATGAGCGTTCAAACATGGCAGTGTATCTAAAAAAAACACTCATGATGCAAAATTCAATGGTATAAATCACTATTAATGGTAATCTAACCGTTCAGATGCTTTGAAATCAATCATGATGATAATCTAATGGTTTAGATGCATTTAAAACATTCATAGTGAAGATCCGACGATTCAGATTCATTTAAGACACTCATAATGAAGATCCATTGGTTTGGATCAAGCATCAAATCTAAAATCAATGGTCCAGATTTGCTAATTCAAACATCCAAGATCAATGACCCGATTTTATCATTAAAGCATCCGAGATCGATGGCCAAATTTTATCTCATAAAAATTCATAATTAGAGGCCATGATCAATCACTTAAGAAAAATCTAAATCAAAGGCTAGATCAATCACCTTAAGATTTTGAATCATATGGCTCACAATTGATCAAATTAAAATTCATTCAATATCAATGGCTCAAATTACATCCTCATCAGATTAACATCAATGACTCAAATCATATGACCATTTCATGGAATCATATGATCAAACAAAAATAATCATCTAAAAACTCAATTTCATGGGAGAGAAGATTAGGTGATAAATTTACGGATCAAGGGGGATTGCAATGGATATGGAGTAGCGAGTTGGGATAATGGCTGCAGGTGATAGGATGTTACAGTGGTACACCGAATCAGGTAAGTGAATGGTGGTATTGATAATAAAAAGAATGAAAGAGGAAAGGGTTTACCTGGTTTGCAGATCCCTGAACCTTCTACTCTTCTTCTTCTCCTCTCTTCAGCTTTCTTTAGCTTTCGGATTCCCAAAACCGAACCCCCTAAGAAAGCCCACGTTTCTTCCTTTTTTCTCTCTTCTTCCCTTCTTTTTTCTCCCAAAAACGTGAGCCACAAAGGCCTTTCACGTTTTTTTTTCTTTCCCCTTTTTTTTCTCTCTTTTTCCCTTACTTTTCTCCCAAAAACGTGAGCCACAAAGCCCTTTCACGTTTTTTTCTTTCCCCTTTTTTTTCTCTCTTCTTCCCTTACTTTTCTCCCAAAACTTAGCTCAAAAGCCTTTCCACGTTTTTTCTTTCTCTTTTCCTTTTTTTTCTCCTTGGAAAAGTCCCCTTCTTCTCTCTCTCACGTCCCTTTTATCTTCTCCCTCTTTCCCTTAAAAAAAACAATCTAGAAACCCTAAATCCTCTCCTTTTTTTTTCCTTTTTTCTTTCTTTTCTTCCCTAAAACTGTCCTTCCTAAAAACCCCCACGTTTTCTCTTTCTTCTTTCCTTTTTTTTCTCCAACAAAATCCTTTGGATTGTCTTAGAAAAAGTGACGTTTTTCCTCTCTCCCTCTTTCCTTTTTTTATCAAAATCTTTTGGATTTATCCCCAAAATTGAAATCCCCATTCTCTTCCACGTTTTTTCTCTCCCCTCTTTCCTTTTTCTTCTCAAAAATCTTTTGGATTATCTCCAAAATTAAAATCCCCCTTCATTTTCACGTTTCTCTCTCCCCTCTTCCCTTTTTCTTCTCAAAATCTTTTGGACTATCTCCAAAACCAAAATCCCCATTCTCTTTCACGTTTTTTTTTCTCTCCCCTCTTTCCTTTTTCTTCTCAAAAATCTTTTGGATTATAATTTACATATAATAATATATATTATACACATATATTTAATAACATATATATATATATATATATATATATATATATATATATATATATATATATATATATATATATATATATATATATATATATATATATTATATAATATATATAATATTTAAATACTATGCACATAGATAAAACCGATTCGAAATGGGTTGAGGCCGACTTAGGTTGACAATCGATATGGGTTGAGCTAGGTTAGACCAAAACTGGTTTGAACTGAGTTGATTGGACTGATTGGAATTAACTGAGTTTTCTCTCTTTGTCATTTCACGGGTCATTTCCGCTGTCATCCCGCATGGAATTTTTTGATGGCCTCTATTCCAAATTTTTTATGTTCATTTTGTAGAACATTAAAAATGAGGAATATAGGAACTTGAATCACCTCATTTGGAAGTAAAATGATCAACTTATGAATTTTTGAAGTTTAAGCGGACCAATTATCGATAATTTGGCTGACCATTCTACATGAGATCCTTCGGAGGCTTTTACCGGAAATATTTTACGTCCACTTTGTAGAGCACTAAAAATGGAACATAATGAGACTAGAATCTCCTGAATCTAATGTAGAACGGAAAAGATATGCAGCTTTGAAGTTCGACGATAATTTTGCATGCAAGCTTGCATGGGACCCAACTAGTGACTTCTACCCGGGGATTTTTTACGTCCACTTTGTAGAACATCATGAATGAAGAATAATGGTCTTGGAATCATTCGAATCCGATGTGGAACGGGAAAGATATGAAGCTTTGAAGTTCTAACGATCATTTTGCATGCAAGTTTGCATGGGACCCACTGGTGACTTCTACCCGGGATTTTCTACGTCCACTTTGTAGAACATCATGAATGAAAAATGATGGTCTTGGAATCATCTGAATCCGATTTAGAACGAGAAAGATATGAAGCTTTGAAGTTCTAACGATCATTTTGCATGCAAGTTTGCATGGGACCCACTGGTGACTTCTACCCGGATTTTTTACGTCCACTTTGTAGAACATCATGAATGAAGAATAATGGTCTTGGGATCATCCCGAATCCGATGTAGAACGGAAAGATATGAAGCTTTGAAGTTCTAACGATCATTTTGCATGCAAGTTTGCATGGGACCCACTGGTGACTTCTACCCAGGATTTTTTACGTCCACTTTGTAGAACATCATGAATGAAGAATAATGGTCTTGGAATCATCTGAATCCGATCTAGAACGGGAAAGATATGAAGCTTTGAAGTTCTAACGATCATTTTGCATGCAAGTTTGCATGGGACCCACTGGTGACTTCTACCCGGAATTTTTTACGTCCACTTTGTAGAACATCATGAATGACGAATAATGGTCTTGGGATCATCTGAATCCGATGTAGAACGGAAAGATATGAAGCTTTGAAGTTCTAACGATGATTTTGCATGCAAGTTTGCATGGGACCCACTAGTGACTTCTACCCAGGATTTTTTACGTCCACTTTGTAGAACATCATGAATGAAGAATAATGGTCTTGGAATCATCTGAATCCGATGTCGGATGATCAAGATATGATGATTTGAAATTCAAACGATCCGACTTAGGATAATTTGCATGAAGGCCCCTGGGATTATTTATAATAATTTCAGAAACCTCCCTTATATGTATCATCCGACTAAAATTGTCATATCTTCCTCATTTGATATTGGAATTGAGCAATTCTGGTCTCGTTTCGAAGATAATTCTATGACCTATGCATCTATGCTGATAATATCCCATGACCCTGCTGTGGGGATCAGTGAAATATCATAAATCTTTGGGTTAAAGGTCAGAAACCTGCCATATTGGTTCATTTATGCCGAGGGTGGCAAAAATGGGGTGCTTACAGATGCCCCTCTTTAGCCGAGATTGTTATCAGTTGAAGGCTAAAGATAAAAGGACCACATTTTTGGGGTATGAGTGATATTGTTTATTGGGCTGCACTTAGGGTAATTCTTCCTAAACTGCCTACGTATTCTAAGGGTGTTCTAGAAATCAAGCCCAGAACGTAGTTCGACTGGCAAGAAGGTTTGCTCTTCTTGGAAGATTGGTGACTGCTTTTCTTGTATGAAGCTAAGCTGTGAATACAAGGCTCATTTGTAGGCTGGGAACCTCTTCTTGCCGAGGTGGAACTCATGATGCAAGGTACGTGCGGGCTTGACCCGGCTTGATCCATTTGTAGGCTGATAAAGCTCTTCTTGTATAAAGCTAGGCTGTGAATACAAGGTTCATTTGTAGGATGGGAACCTCTTCTTGCTGAGATGGAACTCAATGCAAGGTATGTGCGGGCTTGGACCCGGCTTGATCCATTTGTAGGTTGATAAACCTCTTCTTGTACGAAGCTAGACTGTGAATACAAGGCTGATTGCATGAGCTTGGGCTCGGCTTTGATTTATCTGGACGGAAGACTTGATGTCTTCTCTTTGATTGAACTGATGCTCTTTTGATTGAGATTCTGAGATTATTTTTCTGAATAAGCTAGGTCTCTGCATTTGATTCACTTATAGGCTGATATTGACTTGATCTTTGAATGAGCTAGGGCTCTACATTTTATTTACCTATAGACTAAGATTGATTTGAAATTTGGATGAGCTAGGGCTCTGCATTTGATTCACTAATAATCTGAGATTGATTTGATCTTTGGATGAGCTAGGGCTCTACATTTGATTCATTTATAGACTGAGATTGATTTGAACTTTGGATGAGCTAGGGCTCCACATTTGATTCTGAAATGAGTAAGAACTCAGAAGGTTACTTTTAGGGTGAGGAATTTGCTATTGATTCTGAATTGAGCAAGAACTCAGAAGGTCACTTATAGGGTGAGGAATTTGCTATTGATTCTGAAATGAGCAAGAGCTTAGAAGGTCACTTATAGGGTGATACTGAATGACTCATCTTGGCAGTTCCTACCAGCTTTGGACCTTCGGGATTGAAGATAGGAATATCCTTCTTGGAAGCTCTATGGCTATGAACCTTTAGGATGCTTGAAAGTGACCCATACAGGAAGGCTTTGTTGACTTTTAACCTTTAGGGTTGAAATCTAACCCATCTTGGAAGTCTCTTGACTTTGAACCTATAGAGTGCTGGACATATTTGAAATGATGGTGAATTCCTTAGCAGTTTTCCCAATTTTTTTTTTGCTCCTGCTTTATTGGTGAAGGCACAAAACATGACATCAATGGAAATGGTGTCATGGACTTTGCTAGCATGATACCTAGATTTGAAATTTGCCATTTATGACCTGGTACTGAAAGTTTGACTCAATTTCAGCACGGTAGGTATGACTTGATTACTCCCTTTGAAGGGTTCCATGTAATTTAAAGATGATGATTTACTTCAGCCAATATTGGTGTCGTTGGATTTTGGATTGAAATAAACTCTAACGAGGATTTTGGACAAGAATGAGGGGAGCTTGACAGTCTTTAACCAAAGTGATTTTTTTGATTGACCTTGGTGTTAAACTATCAAGGGACATCTGGTCAAGTATGTTCTTTGACTGTGCACTATGGTAGACCAAATTGGTAGAACAGCCAAGCGGTGATGAAATGTGACATGGGTTTGGCCTTTGATCTAGGCTCATGAAAAGCTCAGGGCTTTGCAACATTGTTGTGCCAATTTTGAAAGATGAATGAACCATGGCCCCAAAGTAGGCACGAGGAGTAAAGGATTCGAAGTGTTCCTTCAGAGAATTTGGTGACTAAATCCTAACAGGTGAGTGACCACATTGGATTTTCTTTATCAACAGGATTGGGAGAACTGAGAAATTGGCAAAAACCAACTTGGATGGACCTACTTCTGTTGACTATGAAAGTAGTGACTTCAGACTAAACAATGGATCCTTGATGTAATTCTCATGATCAATTTCGATTCCTCTACATAGGGTATATCTATGCCCCAGTGTCTGCATGTTGTGACAGACCGCTACTATAAAAGGAAATGGGAAATCTAACAGAGTTAGAACAAGGTTGAATCTGGATTGCAATTAGAATTTGACCATGCTTCTGAGGTCAAGGGAAGATTGACAGATTGATTGCAGAAAATGATTTCTTAGATAAACCCTTGTTGAATCTTGAAAAATGAGGGAGCTGATGATTTGATGAATTTGGATACATCTGTAACCAAGCCATGAGAATTTGCTCTCTCCCTAACATGACCAAAGGATTTGAAGATAGAATTCTGTTGAAAGGCAATGCTATGGAGCCTAGCAGATGATGGTTTGTTCAACTCCTCCGAGTATGATTTACTGGGGAGCAAGAGGGGTTCCTTTCCTTATGGAGGGTAGACTGGTATGACACTTGTCTACATGAACCACTGAATTTTTCTATGAAGGGCCAATGAGGGCAATGCTTTAGGGCTGCATCAGGTCGCCTATCCCCACTGAGGTATTATGGGTTGCCCATTGAGGTTTCTCGGGTTGCCTTTCTGTGCTAAGGTTTCTTTTCTTCCCTTTATTATTTTTTTCATTTTCTTCTTTTTGCAAACCCCACCTTGGGTTGAATAATGAGTCCTGATGGGTGAAGATATTGCCAAAATTATGGTCCTATCCAATGGTTTGAAACCCTTAAGGGGAAATCTGAATGGCATGACCTTCTTGACAAATGGGTAGCCTTGCCCCACTGTTTAAGTTGACACCTACACGTATTGATAGGCGGGCAGCTATTTGAATCATCACTAAAAGTGATCTTAGGGAAATGCAGTCCCACACCAAGATTAAAAATGGTGCCAAATTATGTTTTCCTTTCTTGGAGATGTTCAGATGGAACACGTGTCCGAACAATCTATATCGAGATTCCGAATCAGTCACGATCATATCTGGGCCTGAAACCTTTAGGTTTGTTGACAAGTATTGATGTTGAAGGTCCAAGAGGACTGATGTGAAACTGTCTACATGGGTCTACCATTGGGAGAGTGTTTTGTTGTTTATGTAGAATGGGTTTATCTTACCGAAAAGATCCCATTTTATTGGCTTGAGAAATGAAGGGCTTATAGGAATCTTGGGAAGCCGTCGGATGTAACGAACGACAAATAAGAGTTCCAGCCAGATTCATGAATTTGTACATAAAATGATGACATGATCATGAGATACAATGCCATAAAAATTGATAATCAAAAGAAGGGCTTGTGATAGAGACTCCTTGAAAAGCCGTCAGATTGATAGACGGGAGAGAGAGTCTAATGCCGATGAGAAATGTTTCTCTAATGATGAAGAAGTGATGAGATCGTCTCCTATAAAGGCGGGATGTAATTGGCCAAAATCAAAAGTCCGGTCCAACATGTTGTAAATCTCGACGAATGATCGAACTTGCTATCAGGCTTTGGTTGGAACTATCATCCTCTTGAAGTGAGAGGGACAATTGGCTTACTGTCAAGCTCCAATGCCATTTAACATCTTACTATTTTCTTTTCTTCTCTTTTTTTTTTTTTTTTCTTTTTCTTTTTTTGGATGCGAAGGCCACATAATGCAGTGCTTCGCTTGATCGCAAAATTGAATCCTGACTTTCAATATTGGATTTGAATCTTCTTCTTCCAAACATTTCCAATAAGATAGAACGTCTTTGCCCCAACTAGCACTCTGATCTTCTGTAAACTTTATGAGCATTTGTGACTGCTCATATAGTATCTGATTTTATCTGAATGGTGAATCCGTATGCTATCCTCTGGAAGTTAATCATCACCTTCTATCTGATGTGACTGCCTTCCCATTATTGATGTAGATAAAACATAGGCTTTAATTTTTTTTTTCTTTTTTTTTTTTAGGTATCCTAATGACCTCATTCTTTGATTTTGAGATTGATCATTCATCATGTATCTCTTGCTTGCAGATGATGTACTTTGTAAGAACTTTGGTATTTCCATCTTCTTGGTGGCACATCTGTCCTCCACTCATTTGTACTGATTGGCTGACCTGTTGATATGATCTGTTATTATGTAATGCTTTCCTTGGAATCTTTTCACAGATAGAACAAATGACAGCTTCTCCAATACATGTTTCTTGAGACTACTCTTGTGTCTCCCGATTGATCATTTAAAGCTTTCCCAAACGGGTTGGACCTTTCTTTCTCAAGAGGCCGGGTGGCGTAGAAGTTCAGGGGACGACTCATCGTTTCAATCATCTTCAGAGTCAGAATTGACTGGGCACGTAGAATAGGAGGATGTATGAAACTGGGAGGAAATGTATGGAAGAGACAAAGCACAGATTTTGAAATCCCAAACGGGGTGATTTTCTTTTTTTTTTACTTACAGGGCAGATTGGACTGGACTTGTCAACAAGCATATCAATCTTGGACCTAGACATGGATGACCTATCGAATATCGATAATAGAAAGTTGAAACAACTAGTTCATCCAAGTGGCTCCAGTTGGGCATAACGCCTTCGACGACCACCTTTAGTCGTTGCGGGAATAAGTCTTCCTTCAGATCTCTAATAGCAGGACTCTTCATGCCCCTCTATTAATAGGTGCAAGATACCTACCTTTTCCATCTTTTTTTTTTCCAGTTTGGGATCCATTCAAAACCAGACTATTGCTTTTTAAGCTCAAGGTTACTCTGGTTCATGCCCCAGTTTGGGGTTTGATGGATTCATCAATGGACCACTTCTAGTTGAGTTCAAAATCATTCTAGCTTATGCCCCAGCTTATGGAGCAAGGGGTATCGCCATTGCACTACACCATTTTGAATCAAAGATTGGACTAATTTATGCCTTGGCTTGGGGGGTTCAATGAATTTCTTTGTTAGACCACTCTCAATTTGGGTCTAAGGTCAATTTGGTCCATGTCCCAGTTTAGGGCATAATGGATTCCCTCATTAGATCGCATTCAATTTGGGTCCAAGGTCAATCTCGTTCATGCCCCACTTAAGGCTCTGGGCTTCATCATTGGACATTCCTTAGCCGTGATTCTGGTTCTTATCCTAGCCTGGGGCACATTAGATCTCATCTTTGGTCTACCCTACTGCTCGAGAAATTCCATTCCCTCTCTTTGAATAATGAGAAATGTGAGGGCAACTCTTCGGATTCTAACATTTCCTTGGCCAATGGGGCAGAAATGTCCATGATGGGATAGCACTATTATAGCTGAAGGTTCATGGTCTCTTGATAATTCCAGAATTTGGAATTGATCTTTACTGACACGTAATGAGGAATGCTTCTCATTCACCAGTCCTGACGAGCTATCCTAACTTGTAGCACTGGGCTATGATAGACATGGATCGGGCTCTAATTGATAGAGCCAAAGATTGATTTTGAATCGGTCTTCGATTGATAGAGACAAGATTGACTTTGAATTGGTCTCTAATTGATAGAGACAGAGTTGACTTTGAATTGGTCTCTGATTGATAGAGACAGAGTTGACATTGAATTGATCTCTGATTGATAGAGATCAAGATTGATTTTGAATTGGTCTCTAATTGATAGAGATCAAGATTGATTTTGAATTGGTCTCTGATTGATAGAGATCAAGATTGACAGTCATGAACTGGGCTCTAATTGCTAGAGGCAAGGATTGCTTGAGTTGGGCTCTGATTGATAGAGGCCAAGGAAGACAATCATGGATTGGACTCTAATTGCTAGAGATGATGGATTGACTGAAATTCTCTTTGATTCCTTTATGAAGTGGAACATGGACCAAAGGTAATGATTGAACAGGCCTAGAGGCTAACTCATGCTCACATTGAGTTTATATGAATGTAACCTTTCTTAGTTCCGACATGAATCGGAACCTGAACTAGAGTTGACGGTTGGACAAGCCTAGGGGCTAATTAAATTCAATTGAATGGAACTCTTCTTAGTTCCAACATGAATCATAATTTGAACCACAGTTGATGGTTGGATAAGCCTAGTGGCTAAATGAATTCAGATGAATGAGACTCTTCTTAATTCTAACATGAATCAGAACCTGAACCAAAGTTGATGGTTGGACAAGCCTAGGCGCTAAATAAATTCAGATGAATGGAACTTTTCCTAGTTTTGACATGAACTAGAACCCTAACCAAAGTTGATCGTTGGATAAGCCTAGTGGCTAATTGAATTCAGATGAATGGAATTTTCCTAGTTCCGACATGAATCAGAACCTAAACAGGAGGTGAAGGGTGAAAAAGCCTAGGGGCCGAATGCCTTCTTCATTTTAGCATGATCTGGGAGTGATGATTGAACCTGCCTAAAGGTTAAACCCTTCTTTAATTCTGAGATGAACCAGAAATGGTGGTTGAATCTAGGGTTGAATATTTCTTTGATTCTAAGATGAACTAGATGTGATTGAATCTGCCTGGAGGCTGAATCTTTCCTTAATTCTGGATGAACCGAAATGATGATTGGACCTGCCTAGGGGCTGAATCTTTCCTTCAGTTTCCGAGATGAACCAGAAATGGTGGTTGGACCTGCCTAGGGGCTGAATAATTTTTTTGATTCTGAGATGAACTGGATGTAATTGAATCTGCCTAGGGGCTGAATCTTTCCTAAATTCTGGATGAACCAAAATGATGATTGAACCTGCCTAGGGGCTGAACCTTTCTTCGGTTCTAAGATGAACCCGAAATGGTGATTGAATCGGGACCGAATATTTCTTTGATACCGAGATGAACTGAATGTGATTGAATCGCCTAGGGGGCTGAATCTTTCCTTAATTCTAGATGAACCGAAATGATGATTGGACCTGCCTAGGGGCTGAATCTTTCCTTCGGTCCCGAGATGAACCAGAAATGGTGGTTGGACCTGCCTAGGGGCTGAATATTTTTTTTTTGATTCTGAGATGAATTGGATGTAATTGAATCTGCCTAGGGGCTGAATCTTTCCTTAATTCTGGATGAACCAAAATGATGATTGAACCTGCCTAGGGGCTGAACCTTTCTTCAGTTCCGAGATGAACGGGAAAATGGTGATTGAATCGGGGCTGAATATTTCTTTGATACTGAGATGAACTGAATGTGATTGAATCTGCCTAGGGGCTGAATCTTTCCTTAATTCTGGATGAACCGAAGTGATGATTGGACCTGCCTAGGGGCTGAACCTTTCCTTAATTCAAAGGTGAATAGGGAACAATGATTGGATTTGCCTAGGGGATGAATCTTTCCTTAATTCAAAGGTGAATAGGGAACAATGATTGGATAGGGGCTGGATCTCTCCTTAATTCAGAGATGAATCGAGAACGGTGATTGGATTTGCCTAGGGGCTGAATCTTTTCTTAATTCTGAGGTGAATCGAGAACTATGATTGGATTTGCCTAGGGACTGAATCTTTCCTTAATCTATGATTGGATTTGCCTAGGGACTGAATCTTTCCTTAATCTATGATTGGATTTTCCTAGGGGCTAGATCTTTCCTTAATTCAGAGATGAATCGAGAACTATAATTGGATTTGCCTAGGGGCGGATCTTTCCTTAATTCAGAGATGAATTGAGAACTTTGATTAGATTTGCCTTGGGGCTAGATCTTTCCTTAATTCAGATATGAATCGAGAACTATAATTGGATTTGCCTAGGGGCTGATCTTTCCTTAATTCAGATATTAATCAAGAACGGTGATTGGATTTGCCTAGGAGTTGAATCTTTCCTTAACACTGAGGTAAATCGAGAACATTGATTGGATTTGCCTAGGGGCTGAATCTTTCCTTAATTCAAAGGTGAATCGGGAACTATGATTGGATTTTCCTAGGGGCTGAATCTTTCCTTCTTTCTTACAAAATTTGATGTTCAATCAAGATCTAGATTCATGACTTCCATTGATTCATTTAGACAAATAATATGGATGGATCTCAAAGTGGGAGATCAAGACAATTTCCCTAGTTGTAGGGGCCTCTCACCCTAAAAGGGTGGATATGGTTGCAGTTTAATTCCCAATGGAGGAATATCGAGATTCTAGACATCTAGAGGAGTAGAAGTGTAAGACCCGTGTCAATCTAACCCGGTCTTACCACCTTGAACCAGGTTTACCCATCATGGTCGAGTCAAATGGACCAAGGGCGTGAAGGAGATCGAGATCCCAGGTATCAAATCGACCCAAAAACACTTAAAAAAGGGGAAGGGTCGCATACCCAGCTAAGCAGGGTCGGACCTCCCAAAATAGAAAGCCAGACCCTCGATTTTCGAGGGAGGGTCAGACAGCTTAAGTCCCTAGGGTCGACGGGATCATCGACCCTCCCATCAACCCTCGGATTCTGCCGAATATAGAAATTAGGAAATTTCTATATTTTTCGATTGGGATTCTTTCCAAATCTCAAAGGGACTTATTTAGGATGTTCCTACTCTATTTAAAGGACGTCCCTAAGCCACTTTCACTCCTTTCACAACCCTAATTGAATTAAGAGAAAGAGAGGAGAAGGAAAAGAGGAAGAAGAGAGGCAAGAACCTAGCAAAAAAGAGAAGAGTTACAGAGAAAAATTAATCTTCTCAGGTATGGATACTAATTCCATGAGTTTCTACAGACCTTAGGATAGTTATTGGAGAGAGAGCGATCTCGGAGAAACCCAAACCATCCATCCATGGTTAGGTTTTCATGGAAAACCCTAGGAGAATGCATGAAAGTCATCTTGGAGGATGATTCATGGTTTCAGACCATTGAATGAATGTTTAATGGAATGTGGGAACAAACCATAGGACCCCAAA
>CM053276.1:51992800-52051701 GCA_028583415.1 Protea cynaroides
GGATAGCCTATTTGAGATCCTGGTTGAACCGTTGGTTTATTAGCGGTTCATCACACCATTCTGGTTAGACCAAAATTGGGGTGTGACAAGAAGTCACATGCACAATCAAGGATGACTCAACCAAACAAGAGTTAGATCCCTCATAAGGGCCATTGGGTAAACTTTATCCAAGTCAATTTAATTGAATTTGATTAAGCCATGTGTTCAGTCTTGGGACCTCATGATTCCAAAAGGGATAATCAGTGGTACCAAGGTCTGGCCAATTCGATTACCGAATTCGATGAAATTGAAATGGATATATTAATCCTTCATCCTTATTAGGGATGGTTAGCAAAAGCGGTTCATAGATGAACAAACTAGTAAATTTCTTCTTGACCATGGTATCTAAGTCTTGACAGGGATTTTTTGCTCGTTTTTTAAAATCGGCGTGTTAATAATGAGAGATTCGACACATTGAGCTTACTTAATGGAGGGTGTATAGTGACCATCTACTATGATGTAGAACAGGTGTATACATACCTCATACTCTCAATGGGTGAGAGTTCAAGATGCTCATCGTGTAGATTCTAACATGTTGACCAATCGAGGACAAAAACGGGCAGAACTTCGACGTCTCGAACATGGATGTCATGGTTAAGCCGATTTTACCGGATCGGTTCAAGGATGAACCAAAAATAACAAACATTGGGCTACAATCTGGGTTAGGACAGAAAAGGCCACCTTGACGAGGATGGGGTAACCTATCACCGAATGTTCGATGAATAATGGGCCCCCAATCCCTTTATATACTATGTTGCAAGGATCCAAGCGACGTGGAGTAGCATAACGCATTCTCAGGCAGACCCAAGAAACGCTCGTTAGAGGCTACTTGCCGGTCGTGGTCTCACAAAGTACAGGTCAAGGCTGTATATTTCGCCTAGCGGGCTGCCCCATATGCATGGGACCCGGTTCGGTTACTCGCACGAATGTGTGACAGAACCCATTCCCCCGAAAATAATAATATACAAGCATAAATATAGTACCCTAAAATCTAGCATCCAATTCACATAAGGAAAGTTTTCATTTAGGAGTTTGACATTTATATCCCCAGTGAAGTCGCCACTGTGAGGACAAAGATGGAAATCTTTAGAAGTCGCCACCTAGATTTAGGTCTAGGACCTTGGAAATGTGAAATCTCACCCCAAGGTAAGACTTCGATTGACTCATGACCCTTAGATTGGATTTTTGGTCCATCAGAGATTGGGTAAGTGTCAGGTTACGGTTATGGGAAGGGGTTAGGCACCCAAACCGTCCGATCGAAATCGGTCTCCTATACCTTTCCTATGCTAGACTCTATTTGTTAAGCCAAACCAAACCAAGTGGTTTGATATCATTGAACCGAATCTGTATCCATCAGATTGCCTACGTATCACGGAATTATTCCAAAAATCAGGTTCACCATCGTAGTTCAGGTGTGATTAAAGTTTATGGCTGTGATTTATGCTTGTGCATGATTAAGTTCATTGTTCAAGTTGAAGTTTATGCTTGAAAGGTTGAGAAATCTTATGGGTTAGGATCTGAATAGTCCATGTGGACTGATAGATAGTCCTAGTGGATCTAAGAACAACCCTATTTGGGTTGGAATGTGGATAATATCCTAGTGGATCTATGGATAGTCCAAGAGGACTAAGATGTGGATAAATATCCTAGTGGATCTATGGATAGTCCAAGTGGACTAAAAGTGAAGATAAACGTATTTGGGTTAAAATATGGGGGATATCCTAGTGGATCTATGGATAGTCCAAGTGGACTAATTTGTGGATCCGAATTTGGGTTTCTCCCAAATGCCCTACGTATCCTAGGGTTTGACCTAGGAATCAGAATCCACGTAGTTCGGGCTGGATAACCCTATTTGGGTCAAAATGTGGATAAGTATCCTAGTAGATCTATGGATAGTCCAGTGACAAGGTGTGGAAATATCCTAGTGGATCTATGGATAGTCCGAGTGGACTAAATTGTGGATCCGAATTTAGGTTTCTCCCAAATGGCCTACGTATCCTAGGGTTTGACCTAGGAATCAGAATCCGCGTAGTTCGGGCTTGGGTGAAATGGTTGGATATCCTAGTGGATCTATGGGTAGTCCGAGTGGACTAAAATATGGATAAATATCCTAGTGGATCTATGGATAGTCCGAGTGGACTAAGCTGTGGATCCGAATTTGGGATTCTACGTATCCTAGGGTTTGACCTAGGAATCAGAATCCACGTAGTTCGGGCTTGGGTAACCCTATTTGGGTCAAAATATGGGTAAGTATCCTAGTGGATCTATGGATAGTCCGAGTGGACTAAGGTATGGATAACCCTATTTGGGTTAAAATATGAGGGATATCCTAGTGGATCTATGGATAGTCCGAGTGGACTAAATTGTGGATCCGAATTTGGGTTTCTCCCAAATGGCCTACGTATCCTAGGGTTTGACCTAGGAATCAGAATCCGTGTAGTTCGGGCTCTGGATTGAAATGGGAGTGGATATCCTAGTGGATCTATGGGTAGTCCAAGTGGACTAAGGTTTGGATCCAAATTTGGGTTTCTCCCAAATAGCCTACGTATCCTAGGGTTTGACCTAGGAATCAGAATCCGTGAAGTTCGGGACTCTGGGTTGAAATGGGAATGGATATCCTAGTGGATCTATGGATAGTCCGAGTGGACTAAATGTGTGGATCCGAATTTGGGATTTTCCCAAATAGCTTACGTATCCTAGGGTTTGCCCTAGGAATCTGAATCCACGTAGTTCAAAATTCTGGGTAACCCTATTTGGGTTAAAATATGGGTAAATATCCTAGTAGATCTATGCATAGTCCGAGTGGACTAAGGTTTGGATAACCCTTTCTGGGTTAGAATATGGATATCCTAGTGGATCTATGGATAGTCCGAGTGGACTATGGTGTGGATCCGAATTTGGGTTTCTCCCAAATGGCCTACATATCTTAGGGTTTGACCTAGGAATCAGAATCCGCGTAGTTCGGGCTGGATAACCTGTTCTAGGTTAATGATTGAGAACCTATTCTAGGTTTAGGGTTTAGAACCTATTCTAGGTTTAGGGTTTGCCAAGGGGCAAATCGTCCTAAATTACCCTTTTTATTCTGAATTCTAATTTTGAAAGGTTTGGCAAAGAATTCACTTTCTTTATTAAGGTTTTATTATTCCCATTATGCCCTTCCCCAGAATGTGGGTGCCTAAATGCACGTCCCCATGCCTAGATTGTCTTCTAGAAATGTGCATATATGGCAGTTTAACTAGGGTGTTGCATAAAATAAGTTATTGCCAAAAAATAGAATATTCTATCTAAATATGGCACATAAAACATTTATGACAAGAAATTCACATACAGTAAGATTGTTTAAAATCTTTCAAATATGGCATGTATTGCAAATAAGGCAAGAGCCTACATGGCATGATCTAGTATGCTATTTTCTACCATAATTGTTATTTTCTTTCCATTTTAGGGTTTTCTACCCTAATTATTATTTTATTTCCATTTTTTAGGGTTTTCTACCCTAATTGTTACATTCTTTCCATTTTAGGGTTTTCTACCCTAATTATTATTTTATTTCCATTTTTTAGGGTTTTCTACCCTAATTGTTACATTCTTTCCATTTTAGGGTTTTCTACCCTAATTATTATTTTCTTTCCATCTTAGGGTTTTCTACCCTAAATGTTACTTTCTTTCCATTTTAGGGTTTTCTACCCTAATTATTATTTTCTTTCCATCTTAGGGTTTTCTACCCTAAATGTTACTTTCTTTCCATTTTAGGGTTCTCTACCCTAATTATTATTTTCTTTCCATCTTAGGGTTTTCTACCCTAAATGTTACTTTCTTTCCATTTTCGAGTTTTCTACCCTAATTATCATTTTATTTCCATTTTTTAGGGTTTTCTACCCTAATTGTTACATTCTTTCCATTTTAGGGTTTTCTACCCTAATTATTATTTTATTTCTATTTTTTAGGGTTTTCTACCCTAATTGTTACATTCTTTCCATTTTAGGATTTTTTACCCTAATTGTTATTTTATTTCCATTTTTTAGGGTTTTCTACCCTAAATGTTACTTTCTTTCCATTTTAGGGTTTTCTACCCTAATTATGGCAATAAGCATCCAATTATGGCAATGAGCGTTCAAACATGGCAGTGTATCTAAAAAAAAACACTCATGATGCAAAATTCAATGGTACAAATCCCTATTAATGGTAATCTAACCGTTCAGATGCTTTGAAATCAATCATGATGATAATCTAATTGTTTAGATGCATTTAAAACATTCATAGTGAAGATCTGACGATTCAGATTCATTTAAGACACTCATAATGAAGATCCATTGGTTTGGATCAAGCATCAAATCTAAAATCAATGGTCCAGATTTGCTAATTCAAACATCCAAGATCAATGACCCGATTTTATCATTAAAGCATCCGAGATCGATGGCCAAAAAATTTTATCTCATAAAAATTCATAATTAGAGGCCATGATCAATCACTTAAGGAAAATCTAAATCAAAGGCTAGATCAATCACCTTAAGATTTCGAATCATATGGCTCACAACTAATCAAATTAAAATTCATTCAATATCAATGGCTCAAATTACATCCTCATCAGATTAACATCAATGACTTAAATCATATGACCATTTCATGGCATCATATGATCAAACAAAATAATCATCCAAAAAACTCCATTTCATGGGAGAGAAGATTAGGTGATAAATTTACGGATCAAGGGGGATTGCAATGGATATGGAGTAGCGAGTTGGGATAATGGCTGCAGGTGATAGGATGTTACAGTGGTACACCGAATCAGGTAAGTGAATGGTGGTATTGATAATAAAAAGAATGAAAGAGGAGAGGGTTTACCTGGTTTGTAGATCCCTGAACCTTCTGCTCTTCTTCTTCTACTCTCTTCAGCTTTCTTTAGCTTTCAGATTCCCAAAACCGAACCCCCCTTAAGAAAGCCCACGTTTCCTCCTTTTTTCTCTCTTCTTCCCTTCTTTTTCTCCCAAAAACGTGAGCCACAAAGGCCTTTCACATTTTTTTTTCTTTCCCCTTTTTTTTCTCTATTTTTCCCTTACTTTTCTCCCAAAAACGTAAGCCACAAAGCCCTTTCCTTTTTTTTTTTTTCTTTCCCCTTTTTTTCTCTCTTCTTCCCTTACTTTTCTCCCAAAACTTAGCTCAAAAGCCTTTCCACGTTTTTTCTTTCTCTTTTCCTTTTTTTTCTCCTTGGAAAAGTCCCCTTCTTCTCTCTCTCACGTCCCTTTTATCTTCTCCCTCTTTCCCTTAAAAAAAACAATCTAGAAATCCTAAATTCTCTCTTTTTTTTTTTCTTTTTTTCTTTCTTTTCTTCCCTAAAACCGTCCCTCCTAAATCTTAAATCCTTTGGATTGTCTTAGAAAAAGTGACGTTTTTCCTCTCTCCCTCTTTCCTTTTTTTTCTCAAAATCTTTTGGATTATCCCCAAAATCGAAATCCCCATTCTCTCCCATGTTTTTTCTCTCCCCTCTTTCCTTTTTCTTCTCAAAAATCTTTTGGAATATCTCCAAAATTAAAATCCCCCTTCATTTTCACGTTTCTCTCTCCCCTCTTCCCTTTTTCTTCTTAAAATATTTTGGATTATCTCCAAAACCAAAATCCCCATTCTCTTTAACGTTTTTTTTCTCTCCCCTCTTTCCTTTTTCTTCTCAAAAATATTTTGGATTATCATTTACATATAATAATATATATTATACACATATATTTAATAACATACATATATATATATATATATATATATATATATATATATATATATATATATATTATACAATATATATAATATATAAATACTATGCACATAGATGAACTGATTCGAAATGGGTTGAGACTGACTTAGGTTGACAACTGATATGGGTTGAGCTAAGTTAGACCAAAACTGGTTTGAACTGAGTTGACTGGACTGATTGGAATTAACTGGGTTTTCTCTCTTTGTCATTTCATGGGTCATTTCCGTTGTCATCCCGCATGGAATTTTATGATGGCCTCTATTCTAAATTTTTTGCGTTCATTTTGTAGAACATTAAAAATGAGGAACATAGGTACTTGAATCACCTCATTTGGAAGTAAAATGATCAACTTATGAATTTTTGAAGTTTAAGCGTACCAATTATCGATAATTTGGCTGACCATTCTGCATGAGATCCTTCGGAGGCTTTTATCGGAAATATTTTACGTCCACTTTGTAGAGCACTAAAAATGGAACATAATGAGACTGGAATCACCTGAATCCGATGTAGAACGGAAAAGATATGCAGCTTTGAAGTTCTGACGATAATTTTGCATGCAAGCTTGCATGCGACCCACTAGTGACTTCTATCCGGGATTTTTTACATCTACTTTGTAGAACATCATGAATGAAGAATAATGGTCTTGGAATCATCTGAATCCGAATGTAGAACGGGAAAGATATGAAGCTTTGAAGTTCTAACGATCATTTTGCATGCAAGTTTGCATGGGACCCACTGGTGACTTCTACCCGGGATTTTTTACGTCCACTTTGTAGAACATCATGAATGAAGAATAATGGTCTTGGAATCATCTGAATCCGATGTAGAACGGGAAAGATATGAAGCTTTGAAGTTCTAACGATGATTTTGCATGCAAGTTTGCATGGGACCCACTGGTGACTTCTACCCGGGATTTTTTATGTCCACTTTGTAGAACATCATGAATGAAGAATAATGGTCTTGGGATCATCTGAATCCGATGTAGAACGGGAAAGATATGAAGCTTTGAAGTTCTAACGATCATTTTGCATGCAAGTTTGCATGGGACCCACTGGTGACTTCTACTCCGGATTTTTTGCGTCCACTTTGTAGAACATCATGAATGAAGAATAATGGTCTTGGAATCATCTGAATCCGATGTCGGATGATCAAGATATGATGATTTGAAATTCAAACGATCCGACTTAGGATAATTTGCATGAAGGCCCCTGGGATTATTTATAATAATTTCAGAAACCCCCTTATATGTATCATCCGACTAAAATGGTCATATCTTCCTCATTTGATATCAGAATTGAGCAATTCTGGTCTCGTTTCGAAGATAATTCTATGACCTATGCATCTATGCTGATAATAGCCCATGACCCTGCTGTGGGGATCAGTGAAAAATCACAAATCTTTGGGTTAAAAGTCAGAAACCTGCCATATTGGTTCATTTATGCCGAGGGTGGCAAAAATGGGGTGCTTACAACAGTCTGCTAGGAAAAGGGAGAGGAATATAATGAGTAAGATTATACACAACTGGTTGAGAGTTTATCTTGGGCAAATTTACATCATCGCTGTTGGTTTTTGTATCTTCATGAACTGTCTTGGCCAAATCTGTAGATTTAGCAATGGAGGCTCAAGTTCTCTTCCATTCCGTAATGTAATGGCACTTGCATTCTCATGTGAATTTATAATGGTCTGAGATGACAATTTTCTAGATCCTTGAGCTTTAAGTTTTCTTACTGAAGTTGCAAGTTGACTAATTTGCTTCTCTATATTTTAAATTTTGTTCCTTGTCTCATGTTAAAACTGCTACGTATTGTTAGTCAATGCCTTAACAATCTCATCAAGTGACATATTCTAATTTGCTTGTTGCCTAAGTTGGAATGGGGGTTGGTAACGATTTTGGACAACTTGATTCCCATAACTCAGATTTGGGTGATCTTTCCATTCAGGGTTGTATAAGTTGGAGTATGGATCATATTTTTGCTGAGATTGCCCTTGACATCCTCTTATTGAATTTGCTTACCGGAATGGTTCATCTTCTTATAGTGTGGGACACATATCCGTAGCATGACTAGTAACTGAGAAAATGCCACATGCCTTAACTACTTGCAAATTCCATATAGCCATTTGTCTTACCAAAGAAGTTAAATAAAAAATTTGACATTCAACGTTTAATATACTGACCTCATTAACCTTCTTAGGTGTATGATCCATCCTCATCCCAAACCACTGTGAATTTTCTACCATAGTAGAATTCAATCTCTTTGCGGCCTCTGGAGTTTGGTCAACCAATGCTCCTCCACTAGCAGCATCCACCATGTTCCTTTCCATTGGTAATAGCCCTTCATAAAAATACTAAATCAGGAGTTGGTCACTAATTTCATGGTGTGGGCAGCTTGCGCAAAGCTTCTTGAAGCATTCCCAATACTTGTATAATTTTTCTCCATTGTATTGTTGAATGCCACATATCTCCTTCCTTCTATTTGTCGCTTTGGATGCAGGGAAATATTTCTCTAAAAACTGACGCTTCATTTCATTCCTTGAAGTAATTGTACCGGAGGGAAGGTAGTACAACCAATCCTTAGCATATTCATTTACGGAAAATGGAAAAGCTCACAGCTTGATTTGTTCCTCTGAAATGCCCTGCGGCTTCATGCTTGAGCACACCATGTAAAATTCCTTCAAATGTTTGTGAGGATCCTCTCCTGCAAGACCACAAAATTTGGGCAGTAAATGTATTAGTCCCAATTTCAATTCAAAGCAGCTTTCAAATTTGGGAACTCAATACACAAAGGTAGTTGGTTTAAATTAGGAGCAGCCAGCTCCTTTAAAGTTCTATTATCAGCCATGGCTTCCCCCACTATTAGCCCACTAGAAGATGTCTCATAAACAATTGCTCCTTCTGATGTTGAAACCTGTTCTGCCAGAATTTGCTTAGCTACGTTCCGTAGTCAGTGTAAAGTTCTTTCAGGTTCTGGATCAAATATCAATTCACCAAAGTTAGAAGATCGAGTCATTAACCAAGATACCCATAAAATGGATCAAAGAAAAATATAAAAAATGGCTAATTATTATTTTTTTTGCTTTTTTCTTTGTATCCTTGCCCCTTGAAACAAACTTCTTATATCGCTCCTACATTCTTTGAAAACTCATGCCTGATCAACACTTATAGGAAATACTACGGACACACTAAAACAAATAAAACTTCACAACAAAGGTAAGAAAACAAGTGCCTAAATTAACTGAAATTAAATAGAATGAAAACAATCATAATTTGATTAAAACTAGTCCCCGACAACGGTGCCAAATTTTGATGCGTACCGAGCACAACCAAAAATAAATTACTCTACTTACAATGAATATCAATGGTAAGTAAAGGTCGATCCACAGAGATTAGTTAATCAAATTGTTTACTTACCAAGAAAAAAGGGGGTTTTCTTCTACAAGTTAATTGACATAAAAATAATTTTAAAAAATAAAATTTAGTAACAAAAAATCAATGGAGGACGATATCGATTCAAGGAAATTACTCACGATTGTAAATTGATCATCAACCTCATATATATATTATTCTCTTTTCAAATATTTAACCAAGGATTATCAAAAAGCCAGACAATCCTTACCTTCCATAATTTCATTAATCTGAGTCCAGTACATAAATTAATTCTTATCAATAAATCAATTGGTATTAAGCAATCCTCATGAATCTATTAATAGCATTACACTCTTGGAGGGAATTAAAGATGAACAACAATCTAACAAACATTAGATTATTTAATTCATTCTATGTTTTCTTTAAGCAAGTAACAAAAACTTGAATCATAATTGTTCTGCTCAATTGCTACTCTTCTTGAGCACCATAACAATTACGGATTATGGATTCAAGTTAGCTATAAACCACACAACCAATCAATTAATAGGCCTCTTAATAAACTAAATTATGTAATCATTCACATGAACAATCAAGAAACATAGATATTTGAATAGAAAAATAACTAAAATTAAGAACAGAGTCTCACAATTTTACTAACAGGATTAAAATTCCCTTGAATCGACTAAAGAACTTAGCTAGAAATGGAAGAAAAGAAAAGCATGTAAGAAATAAAATGATCTTCTCAATAATTTTTGGATGTTCTATTACGTAGCATTTACAGTGCTTAAATAGCTAGAGTAGAGAAGACTAAAACTGACATGTCTAGAATTGACAACCTTATTATATGAAAATAAATATTAGATAAAATTCTCTTACCTAGATTAGATAAAGAACCATTCCATTATTAACCAAATGCCACCCCTAGTCTTGTCAATCTATGTAATATTCCATAGCAGTGTATATTCTCCTTAAGATTTCTAGCAATCAATCAAGGCCTTCCAATAGTGAACCTTCCATGTGTGGAAACCTTCCTTCTCTGGTTTGAATTCAGATTATCTTTCCAGATCAGATTTTGAGACCACGTTTGATTTTTGAAATTCTTTCCACATTATAAACCTGTATGAAATTCAGAAGATCATTATTGAAAATGCTAAATTTTTTTGATTCTAATCATAAATTACCAATACTTTGCCACCAATGTCTTATATATAAGGAATCATCACAAATGAGTACCATAAGACCTAAAACATGTTAAATAGACTAAATGTAAGGAGAATAAATATATAAAATTATGAATCCATCAGTCACGCATTTGAAGAAGTTCGATCTACCCCCCTTGGTCAAATATATTCGGTAGTGCCAAACTGGTTTGATCGATGGGTCATGCATTTATCGAAGTTTGATCTACACTCCTCAGTCAAATGTGTTTGGGAGTATCGAACTGGTTTGACTGATGGGTCATGCATTTAATGAAATTTGATTTACCCTCCTCGATCAAATGTGATCGGTAGTGCCAAACTGGTTTGACCAATGGGTTACACATTTATTGGTGAAATTCGACCTACGGAGCAAGATGACATGTAGAGGGAAAAGAGTTGAGCGCATATAATCCATGTCAACCCAATAGTCTTTCTCTGTTGTAGGGGCATCTATTGATCTTGCCATATCATCAACCCTTTGCTATAAGAGGGTGAGTTGATCCTCTATTCTAGCATCTACCTCTGGGTGCCTTGGTGCTCTTCCTGTGTTTACACTAATGATAGCCTCTGGTTGGTGCTCATTTTGGAGGATCGACATGTCTTCCATCATATTTTGGATATCAAGTCTGATGCTTGGTCACAGCCCAAGCCTTTTAAAATGGAAACCCTCCTATGATGAGAAATGGAGTTTGTCTTGCTTCTATCTTGGGTGGTGGATGATTTATCTGCCCCACCATTAACAGGTCCATATCTTGGCAGCCCTGTTAGGGCACGACGATGGGGCTTTCTGGATGGTCATCTACCTGAGGTATTAGATCGTGCGGTGGATGCAATCTTGGAGGTGACCTAGAGGTCTCTCCTGTAGCTGGTTCTTAAAATTCTTGAGGGAATCTGGTCAAGGCCTCTTAGCTGCTGAGCTATTGCATCAAACTACTCATAAGTAACGTATGAATCTGATGATGGTGCTGGGTCCGTGGATCTCTTCCCCTTCTTTCTTTAAGGCTAAGGCCCTGATCTGATAACTTCATTGAGGCTTGCTTGTGGACATTCGATCGCTAGTGAGTTAAAGTTCACCGCATGACTTATTTCTCTTCCTAGACTCATACCTTAGGATTTTCCTTTGACGTCTATCTTTAAACTTTGAATCAATCAATGCCCCACGGTGGGCGCCAAATTGCTTCAGCCCAAATTAGTTTCCGAGGTCTACACACTGACTCAACCTACAAGACAAGAGAAATTATAAGGGGGAGGTAGGGCTATGGCCCTGGGTCCACTCCGATGCCTAAGTTAGAGCTTTATGAACAGTCAATGGACTTGGTATTCGAGCCCACTTAAATATGGATGGGGTAAGTGAGAGATTTTTCAGTCTGAGGTGTTAGAGCGACAATCCCTAGGAAAGAATATTAAATGATATGTACTTAAAATTTTGGGATTCATTGATTATTAATAGTGAATAGTGCCTCTTTGTAAATATTACTTTTACCCTTGTTTGGTGTATGATGACCGAAATATCCTTGTAAATCTATAGAAATGATGATTTTTTTCTTATCCATTGATTGGATTTATGGGAATGTCCTCCTAGGCTCTTTTGGAGATGTTGACATGGATGTTTGGATCTCAACTGTTGACATGTCATTGGTGACATGAGAAACTTCCCTAACAACAGGGAATGTTACATTTTCTCCCATATACTTGTACTTTAAATGAGTCGGCAATGGCTTTAATTCCAAGGTAAGAGCATGCAAAACAAAAGGTAACAATTTCTGATGAGAATCATGCAGCTTTATAAAAGAAACTCCATACTTTTATGGAATCGGTTATAAAGAATGTAAAGTTGCCACGTTCTCCTTCAATTCTTCACTGATCTCTATCTTTTATTTTTTTTTTAACTCAAGATGTTTGATAATAGCAACCTTTAGTTCAGCCTTGTTGTTTAACTTAAAAACCTCTTGTACTATGGAGTCAACAGTATTAATAGCAAAAACTGAATAAACATCATTACGGTGTTTTATGGCTTAAAAAATATTAAAACGAATTACTTCTCCATCAAACTCTATCATAAGGGTACCATCATGAACATCTATCTTGGTCCAAGCTGTATTCAAAATGGTCTTCCCAATATGAAGGGTGTAAGGTTAGGGGAGACATCATCTTCTATGTCCAGAATGTAGAAATCAACTGAAAATACTAGCTCGTTTACCTGTACAAGAACATCCTCAAGTACCCCTTCAGGGAATGCTTTAGTACGATTAGCCAGTTGGATAATAATACTAGTTTCTTTTAAGGGGCCTAGATTTAATGAAGCATAAATGGATTTTGGCATTACATTAGTTGATGCTCTTAATTCTAGCATAGCTCTCTCAATTTTGGTATTACCTATTTTATAGGGAATGGTAAACATTCCTGGGTCTTTGCACTTGGAAAAAGTTTTCTTTGGAGGACTGTTCAGACATTTTCTCCCATACTTAATATTTCATTACTGTTCAGCTTTCTTTTGTTAGGGCATAACTCTTTAAGAAATTTTGCATACCCAGGCACCTATTTGATTGCATCCAACAAGGCTATATTTACCTCTACTTTATAAAATAAATCTATAATTTCCTTATCCTTGTCCTCTTTCTTGGATTTTGCAAATTTGCTAGGAAAGGGAGGAGGATTAGCCTTAGACAAAATGGAAGGTTAGGCATTACCTTAGGTTGAGCTGTTGTTCTGTCGTTTTCTATTTTTTTCTCAATTTCATCTTTATTGGGGATAGCAAGAATCACCTTTTTTGGCTCCTCAAATTTTTTACTACTTTGGAGTGTTATTGCATTCATACCTTCTTTTGGATTTATAACTGTTTGTGATGGTATCCAACCTGAGCTTCTAGATGACTCATAGCAGTTGCCATTTAATGCACTTGACTCTCTAGACTCTGAATACTTGATCTTGTTTCCTTTTAAAACTGTTGGATATTTAGAGCAAGAGATTTAACTATGTACTCTAATTATGAGTTTGAATTCTGAGAGATAGGTGGCCTAGGTTGGAATGTTAGATGTCTATTTTAATAGAAGTTTTGGCCTATTGGTCTTTCCTCTATAGCTCATGTTTGGATGATCTCTCCAACCAAGATTGTATGTGTCAGGGTATGGATCATATTACCTTTGTGGTCTTGGGAAGTTACTTATAGTATTGGCTTGTTTGGTGGGTCATTCTTGAAGTGTTGGACACATATCAATTGAGTGTCTCATCATTGAACATATCCCATAAGCTTTTACTTGCTATAAATTCCCTACAGCTATCTGTCTAACAAGAGGGGTAAGGTCAGATACTTTTTGTCCAATGGATGAAGAGTTTACCTCATTCACCTTTTTGATTAGTGCATCGTTTCTCGTACCAAACTATTGGGAATTTGTAGTCATGTTTGTAATTAACCTTTTTGCAGCTTCAAGGGTTTTCCACTAAAGGTCCTCTACTTGTTGCATCTATCATGTTCCTTTCCATGGACAATAATTTTTCATAAAAATACTGAATTATAAGTTGATCACTTATCTGGTGGTGTGGACAACTGGCATATAGTTTCTTAAAATGTTCCCAATATTCATGGAGTGTTTTACCTGTATACCATTGTATGCCATAGATTTCCTTTCTGATCGTGGTGGCTCTAGAGGTGGTGGCTCTAGAGGCTAGGAAGTATTTTTCTAAAATTAACCTTTTGACTTTGTTCCATGTAATGATTGCCCCAGATGGTAAGTAATAGAGCTAATCTTTTGCATTGTCTGATAATAAAAATAGAAAGGCTCTCAGTTTAATTTTTTTCTTCTGACACTCCTATTGGTTTCATGTTAGAACATACTACATGATGAGATTCCTTCAGATGTTTATTTGGATCTTCACCTGCAAGACCATGGAACGTAGGTAATAAATGAATTAATCCAGATTTAAGTTCAAAGGCTACATCTAAATCAGGATATTGAATACACAAGGGTTGCTGGTTAAAACTAAGAGTCGTGAACTCCTTTAATGCCCTGTTATTTTCAACCATTTCTTCTTCTTGTTCTATTACTAGAAAAACTCCAAAAAATGAATCTTGTGATAGCTGTCGATTTCTGCCTAGCTTCTTTCCTTATCCGATGCAAGGTACGTTCAAGTTCTAGATCAAAATTCAGATCTCCCTTTTAAGTGAATAGCGTTAGAATCATAAACCCACACAATTAACAAAAAAGAAATTATGAGGAAAAATAAAACGCAAAAACACTAAAAATGACAATTATCTTTTTATAGAAAACACTACAGCTTGAAAATTTTTTATTTTTTTCTTTTTAACCGAACCAACAAAAATAATAAACTAAACCGAAAGAAAATTTTTTGAAAGAAAAATATGCTAAACCAAAAGAATTTAAGTGAGGAAAGATATAAAAACTAATCAAAATTTACTCCCCGACAACAGCACCAAAATTTGATAGCGTGTCGAATACAACAAATTAATAATGTATTTCTTCACTAACCTAATTAATAAACTATAAATAGGGTAAGCAAAGGTCGATCCCCTAGAGAATGATTTGATCAAGATTTATATTCTACTCAAACTAAATATAGTAATTAATACTAAGCAATCACAATAACAAAATAGGGTTTTGGTTGGTTGAATCAAACTGAAAATAAGCAGACATAATTTAATTGAAAAAATAATTAGATGAGATTCAATTTTTGGTTTAATATCCACCTACACATATAATAGGTAAAATTAACTGCAATGCTACTTTCTTCCTCACAATTAGAATTAAAGACCCTAGATAACAATATGCTCTGTTACCCGAGTTTTTCTTTGAGTATCTCTACTGAAATAAGCTCTTCAGAGAGATCTAACCCTTCAACAACACGGACTAAACTCTCAATATTTAATTCAACGACAACATTAAGAAAGAGGAAAAAAATCAATCTAAACAACAATCTCTCATAAGCAGGAATTATTTAACTTAGGTTATTTCATTCACAGTGATGAGATGAAAACTTGGACAAAATCATATACCACTGCTTACTACTTGTGATTTGAAATAGGAAAATTACGGATCATAGTTTTTAGATTTAGCAATCAATATCAATCTAACTGATTCAGCAGGCCATTACTAAATTATTCAGACAAATATCATAGATAAAGAGAGAAGAATGAAATAAACGATTTTAATAAAAGAGAAGAAAAGAACAATGTTTCTCAAAAGCAATTACACCATTGACATGAGTTTGGACTTCAAAATCCCTTTGAACTGAATGAGAAAACTAGCCAAACATTACAATCTTCCAAAGAAAGAAAAGAAAAATCATTCAAAGAGAGAGAGATTGAAATTTCCAGCAAAAGAGAAAGATTGAGAGATACTATCTTCAACACCAGTGCTCTAGATATATATCATTGGAAATCTTTTGTAGCTTAAAATTCCTTCTTTGTTTAGAATTCCTTCTCTTTTTAGAATTATAAAATTATAAAATTTCTTTTCTTCCTTGGAGTCTTCTAGAATGGTAGTTTTCCTGTCTGACTCAAATACCAAAATCAATTTAACCTCTTCTATTGTAGGGTTCCTAATTTAAGTAGGAAACTCTTTATGAAAATCTCATCCACCATTGAATGCTTTAATCATCGGTTGCTCCAATTCGGACTCAGATAAGATTTTCATGTTAGATTTTGAGGAAACTTTTAGAGGCCCAAATGAACTTAGATATTTCTCCATAATACCATTCCGAAACGCTTGAGACGTCCTTTACAACTTCACTGAAGACCACTTTTCAATTAGAGAATTCTTTTTTACTTTAAAAACCTGCATGGAGCTCAGAACGTCAATATTATGAATGTTAGAATTTTCTTATCTTTTAGCAATTAATTCACAAAGTTTCTAAAATATGTCAAACTTATAAAATAAATTTTAAATCAGCTCAATAAGGCATAAAACATATTAAAAATCATAATGCAAAGGGAATAAAAATATAAAAATCATAGACTTATCATTAGACCAACTTTCTGCCAAGAGTTGAATACTACCATGGACGATGGTCTATAGTAACCAACTTGTTTTACAAGGTCATTGGAGGTGGCCAGATGCTGTGGCGGTCGTTGATACTATATCGATCGACATAGCGACTGACCATTGGTAGAATGCTTAGACTTTTATCGGACGCTATACCGGTCGTGATAGTTGCATTCGATGCAACGACTGACAAGCCCTAGACTTCCATAAATTAAGAATAACTAATGTACAACTTCTAACTAATGACTCAATGATTTGAATAGGTATAGAATACATCGTATACAGTAATTATTCTAGAGTAGATACTCACAACTATGGGATATTAAGTGAGGAATAGAACATTGACCTAATTTTGGTGTGTCTGATATATGCTGGTGATTGATGCCGCATGCTATACTTACATTATGAATAACATCTCATCCAATAACTCTCTTTTGTATGCATTGCATCTATATTATGTTTGACTGAGATTGTGATGTGTGGATGCTTAGTAGGCAGTGGTGAAAGGATTGAGGACCGTTGGATCTAACCTGCTAAGTAAATTAATATCCATATATTGTCACCCTCCAATTCTGATGAACCAGAAGTGTGAATGAACCGTCACCATATCGCTTGTTCAAGCCAACTTCACATAGGACTGTGCTAACAATTCAAACCATACGCATTCCACATAATCAGAGATAATAATAAATAGCAGAATTATATTAATATAGAACTGAGTGTCTAATGTGATAAATAATTATTAAACTAATTATCTCCAAGTAACCAAAATATAAATAAATATTTATTTAGATCCATAACTTAAAATACAAAACTAAACCTAAGCATAGATACAATGGAAATACTCGCATAAAGAGTCATGCTCGACTTCCACCGCTTGCACATCCATGGCCGCCACGTCCGTATGATGACGCGCTCAAATAATCTTCCATAGTAGTACCTGCATCATCAATTAAAAGAAATACGATATCAACATAGCTCAGTGAGTAAATAAAATAATGCCCAAACATATGCATGCAGTCATATTTATATCTTTAGTCTAGTATAAGTTTGCAATGTGCTATGGTAAGGATAGACGACCACTACACCTCCATACACGGGAATGTAAGCACGCCCAATGGATTACACACCGTTGTGGTCCCACATCACTTACTACATAATAGAGATAAAGCTAGAGCCTAATGGATCACACACTATCAGCACTCACCCTGATACTCTATCCCATACCAGTACATATGCCCCTACTGGCGAGGGCTTACAAATTAGGTTTGTGTCTAACCAATCCTAGATGTCATCAGTTTTGTATCTAAGGCCTTACCCTAGCATCCCTCAATATGACACAAAGATAGAGCTAGGGTTCTTTGGCAGAGCTTACAGTCATAAACTACGATCACCCCCCTGATACTCTACGACATATTAGTTCTGCTAAAGTAACCACGATGCGTCGATGTCAGTATGGTGAACGGTTCAATGCTCCAACTGCTCCCTATTTAACGCATTAACTACACACAAGTACATGCCTATTCTCATCATCAATATCATAAGAGAAATATAAATAAATACGTATGAACAGATTTATAAAAAATATTGGATGACATGTGAGATGCACAAACAATCGTACAAAGCATGACATCAATCAGCTTAATAGAAAAATAAAAAGGTAGCTTGTTATTAACCAATTAGTTTAGGTCTTGTTCTCTCACCTGTGAATTATGTTTATTCCTCTTCCAACCTTTGGAAACTATATTGAACTAGTGAAAATCCTAAACAATTAATGAACTTAAATTAGGGTTTAATTCCTTCAAATTTTGTGCTCAAACTCACTGTCCGGTCTCTAATATAAGTCTTCCAGACATTGTTAGGTCGTGTCACCGGTCTTGCATTGGTCAACTGATGAGTCCACCAGACAAACCCTGTCATACTTCCCGAGAGCCATCGGTCCCCTCACCGGTCTTCTATATAGTTGATCGGTTAAGGGACAGAACAACCCCTGGGTCATATCCTAGGTTTGTCTTTCAATATACATTTCTTCTAAGTCAATTCTTCGGCTCAACAATGGGATCCATCCTCAGGTCATTTTATGGCTTTTGATTCCTTAAGGTTGATTCATTAAAGAACCCTAGCATTTATCTAGCATTACCATAGATTTATGTAACAGTCTTTAGAATCGGGTTCATGGTATTGGATCTGATTCAACACATCTCAATCTCACATCTTAGTACAATCTAACTTTTCACAGAGATAAAGGAACTTACTGTTGGCTCCTCAATGTGGTTGGTTGGGATCCAATGACAATTCTCTTTGTCGTAGAGCTTCCTCTCCTTTCTCTAAGCTTTTTTCTCCTTCTTTTCATTTCTTTCTCTCAACTTCTAGGGTTTGAAGAATGATGAAAAGAGTGAGAGAAGATAGAGGGACGTCCTCTATATAGAGAAAAAGTCTCCATATAAAGTCATCTCTTAATTAGGAGAGTAGCCTTCTCAAATTAGGAAACTTTTCTAATCATGGAGTTAAATCTGGGCTTGACCAGTCAATTCATCGGTCACCAATCTCGAGGACCAGACAACCTAACATTATCAACCGGATAACCTACGAAAGATTGGTTCTTATCTGGCTTTGTGGTTTCTTCTTGCTGTTGGTTCACTTGAGCCAGAAACAATGGAAAGACCTAGCACAACACAGTTAGATCGGGTTGGTAGAGTACAGGTCTTATATGTATTGTTCCATATCTTAGGGGAGGACAACATCTTAGGGGGGTAAAATGGATGGTTTAGGATTCTTTCTAGGGTATTGAGAGAGTACATATTATGTCATATAGGATTAGTTAGTGATAAAACCCATGTGTGTAACCCTAGCCAGTAGGGGGTCAGGTATTGGTAGAATGGAATGATAAGGGGGAAGGTTCAGAAGTATTTGATAGAGGCATCACTGGCTGAACTTGCTGCTCGATCATCATTTTGATTGGGATGTAGTATGGGAATACCAGGGCTATTGGAGTAGGATGGTGAGTATCCAAACACTCCCATGCATGGAGGTTATAGTCAACTTCGGGGAAGTGTGACTAGGCTTTACCATAGCATATTTGGCATACATTAGAGTAGACTCTTACTGTGTGCATAATTTAATAATATGATTACTTGTTTATTTGTTTCCCACGAGCTCAAGTTAGAGAGCTCACCTTCGCGATCACCACTCTTTTTAGTTGTGCTTGCAAATACTACGGAGATGAATTGTGAAGACGCTCCAGTCTAACCTAGAACACTCTGAAGGAGAAAGCCATGGATACTACGAGCTAAGCTATGGAAACTGGATGTGAAGGATCAGACATCGAAGTAGAAGGTCATTTAAACACTATAGCCTCAAAAGGCTCCTCCTCAAGCACTTCAATGTCAAGATGCTGGAACAGTGTAGTCAATAATTTGTCATAAAGCAAATGTCCCTTTCTTAAAGCTCGGGTGTCCTCTGCTGCTGTGATCATGATCCGCATAAGAATGTATGGCAGGTAGACTGGTCGATGCTTTACCACTCTAGAAGTCAAGAACTAGCCAAAGGTTGAGAGCTCGTCAAAGTGACCACTTTGAGGTAGGACATTGTATTGTGGGATCCTACAGTAAACTCGAAGGAGTGGAAAGAAGTTGCTCACTCAAAAGGGGTTGTTGGGCCATTGAAGTTTGTTTTGAATCTCTACCCTTTGTGTACGACCCGTGTCAATCTAACCCAGTCTTATCACCTTGAACCAGGTTTACCCATCATGGTCGAGTCAAATGGACCAAGGGCGTGAAGGAGATCGGGATCCCAGGTATCAAATCGAGCCAAAAACACTAAAATTAGGGGAAGGGTCGCATACCCAGCCAAGGAGGGTCGGACCCCCCAAGACAGAAAGTCAGACCCTCAATTTTAAAGAGAGGGTCGGACTCATTAGAAACCTAGGGTCGACGGGATCATCGACCCTTCCATCGACCCTCAGTTGTCGTCGAAACTGAAATTAGGAAATTTTTAGATTTTCGATTTGGATTCTTTCCTAATCTCAAAGGAACTTATTTTAGGATGTTCCTACTCTATTTAAAGGACGTCCCTAAGCCTCTTTCACTCCTTTCACAACCCTAATTGAATTGAGAGAAAGAGAAGAGAAGGAAAAGAAGAAGAAGAGAAGCAAGGAAGAGAAACTAGCCAAAACGAGAAGAGTTGCAGAGAAGGAGTATTCTTCTCAGGTATGGATACTAATTCCATGAGTTTCTACAGACCTTAGGATAGATATTGATGAGACTATAATCTCGGGGAAACCCAAACCATCAATCGATGGTTAGGTTTTCATGGAAAACCATAGGAGAATGCATAAAAGCTATTTAGGTGGATGATTCAAAGTTCCAGACTATGGAATGAATGTTGAATGGAATGTAGGAGCAAGCCATAGGATCCCAAGCACGAAGAATGGACTAAAAAGAGGGAAATTAACCAAAGTACACCGAGGGTCGCACCGAGGGTCGATGACCATCCGACCCTAGGTGTTCCTAACTATCGACCCTCAGTGTTCGAGAAGTTCAGATTTTGGGGAGGGTCGCACCCAGGGTCGATCATGACTCCGACCCTACCTCCGACCCTAAGTTTACAGAATGGATTTTAAATTCAGAATTAATTCTAATTAAATTCTATCGACTTTGTTAGGTCTTCTAGCAATTTAATAACATTATAAAGGTGATTCTAAAGCTTGGAAAAGGATCAATTAGCAAGCTAAGGTGAGGAAATGGAACTCTAAACTAATTGGTTAATAACAAACTGTTTTCTCTTTTCTTGAGTCCAATGCCATGCTTGATTCTATGCGAATATGTTTGTATTGTGCATACAACATGTCATCCAATATTTCTATTATTTGTTCATGCAGATTTACTTTATTGTTTATAACATGATGATGATGATGATGATGATGATGATATGAATAGGCATGTGATTATATGTGTGTGGTTGGTTTACTTAATGCGAGCGAGTATCAGTTGAGGTGTGATGAGAACGTCAATAAACGTTAACCTTTAGCGGGTCTCAGCACTTTAGCTCTATCTCTAACTCAAGTCTTGTGCATTAGCATCGTCGTATCGCCATTACCTTAGCAGAACTATTATGTTGTAGAGTATCAGGGGAGGTGGTCTCGGTCCTTGTAGTCTTTGACTCTACCAGGGGGCCTTAGCTCTATCTCTATGGACATTCTAAGGGATGCTGGGGTGAGGCTTTGGTTACACTGTTTGGCATTAGGATTGGTTAGTTGCGAGCCCAGTTTGTAAGCCCTCGCCAACAGGGGCTTACGTGTTGGTATGGCACTATATAGCAATAAACGTTAACCTTTGTTATATAATGTTCATGATTAAGGTGGATGGGGACGACGATAAACGTTAACCATCGGGTGGACTTCCACACCCTGTGTATAGAGGCAGGGTCAATAAACGTTAACCTTTGACTACCGAACCTTTCAATTGCGCATTGTAAACTATAAACCAGACCAAAGATATGAATTGACTGCATGCATATGTAATGTTGCATTGTTTTGTCTACTCACTGAGCCGTGATGTGTGCTCACCCCTCGACGTCGAATATTTTTAGTTGATGATGTAGGTTATATCGTTGAAGATTATGTAAACGCTCCAGCGTACGGGAACATAGCAGCGATGGAGGTTGAAGCTGAAGTGGATACACATGACTCCTCTTGCGAGTGCAACTCATGTGTATTCGATTAGATATTTTTCTTAGGTTTCTTTACTTGGATTTATTATGGACATGTATTTGATATTTATTTATGTCTTAGTTGATACAGAATAATTTTCTATTTAAATATTAATATCATAGTAGATTCTCAGTTCATTTTATTATAAGACTTCCGCTATTGTGTATTTACTCTGATTATGATTATGGATGTATGGGGTTCAGATAACATGGATATAGCCTACTCGAGATCCTGGTTGAATCGTTGGTTTGTTAGCGGTTCATCACACCATTCTGAATAGTACGGAATTGGGGTGTGACACTTTGGGCCTCAGACAAGAAATTATTATCTTTGCTAGTGTTGAATTCCTTGTCTGCCACCATAGAAATCCCAAGAAGAGCCGCCAGTTGTTATGTACTCAAATTGATGTCCCTGCTGTTGACCTTGCTAGAAATATGAAGGTTTCTAGCATGTTCAAATTCCCCCATGCCACCCTCGACTTCCAGATAGCAGTAGAAATTCTTTACCATGTTTGGCCTAGTGCCAGTCCCAATGTTTAGCATGGAAGACCACCCCATAGCATCAAAAGTGGCCTGAACATTGAATCTTTCTAACTCTTGACTACCTTGTGCTCAAACATAGAATACACTGCATGTTCTTTAAGGGATCATAATCGAATCGAATCTAGTATAGGAGGAGGGTTGCTTCTTGATTGCTTGTTTGAAGCTTTACGAGAAGCCATTTAGTCTATAACAGAAAAGAATTAACCAAGGAGATTGTGTTATAGAATACAATATAAAATAATGAATTATTAAAACTTACATAATAGCAAAGGGGAAACCAAAAGGAAAGAAATTACTATTAAAAAATAAAATAAACTTGATTCTATATATATATATATATATATATATATATATATATATATATATATATATATATATATATATATATATAATCAACTCCAGGAGTAAAAGCCAGAACAACAAAGACAAGCTACTTTATAGCTGCGAAGAAGAAAGTCCTTCCGCCCCAGCAAGAAAAGCTGATCTATGACCACCCTATATGACAGGGCATTAGCACAAGGGTGGTCGTAGATCAGCTTGACCATAGGCTGGTTGGTTGTAAATCAGGCTGATATATATATATATATATATATATATATATATATATATATATATATATATATATATAGATAGCACAACTTAAAACTGAAAGCAAAATGGTCATCAAAGGGGGTTGAATTTCAATAATGCAAGTAACATAATACTCAGTGTGACACAATCTAACCCGAGAAAGGACCATATCCATCTATAACCAATATTTTACTAGTTCTTATGGAACGCTGTTAGCAATTCAATAAGATAACGAGTACAATAATAGGGTACATTAGTGATAAGTATAAGAAAAGCATGTAGGGAACACACATTGCCAATAAGAACAAGGAATATCAAAAAAAAAAAAAAAAATACCATTGCCAAAGGTCTTGCCTAGCCTAAACATGGAGAAGCCTCATAGGAAATGGTGTATCGATTTTGGAAGTTAAAATTGTAGAATACAAGGCATATGAGCAATGATGAGCATAACAAAGAAGTAAGGAACAATAAAAACATAATAAGAATGATACATAAATAATTTCAACATTCCTTGGAACAACAAAGAAGTATTGACAAGCATAAACAAGAAGAAAACCAAAGAAAAAGAAAACTAGGGTTTGAGAGTTTTCTCCCAAACCCAAGGAATGTGATTCTTGGTTGAGAAGGTAGGAATCATACCTTTAAGCCGAGTTGTCGAAGGTTGGTAGACGCTTGAAGAAGGTTGGGAGACTTGGGAGAGCATTGGAGGCAAAGAAAGAAAGTTCCTAGAAGCGATTTTGAGACTCCAAGTAAGTTAAAACACAAATTGGTAAAATGAACTATGTTTTCCAATTTATAGAGTCGGATTTTACCCTAGCAGGTCACCAAATTCGATGAAGCATTGTCCACAGTATCATCCGCCCTTCCGATAGACCCATAAGCACCTTTCTGGAAGTAGTCGGATGGAACACCGGTCATTAGGGTAACGTCCGATGTAACGATCAGACAATTATAGAACACTGTGTTTTGGTATTTGATCGCGATGGCTGGGCGTGAAGATTAGAATTAAATATTACAACTAGAGTATAAGGAATGGTTGCACCATAGGGTTGTCGCGAGTGTAATGCAGCATTAGACCATGAATAATATTGTCCAATATAGAATTGTAATGATTAAATGAACGTGTAATACTCATCGTGTTAAAGTGTCATTTCAGGGATTGCGAATTAAATTTTAAATGGCGTCGCATGGTCATTCAAATTCATGCCGTATCACGAACCGAAGTGTTCCAACTCACAACAAATCAAGTGACTGGTCAAGTCCTAATGGTAACCAACCTCCTACCACTCCTTTAGAGGATAGCTACCAAGGGGAAGCACTGGTGCAACGAACTTGGCATCAATTTTTGAAGTTATGACCAGCTGAGTTCACTGGATCGTCTATAGACCCAAACCAACCTATATACTGGATCCAGAGCATAGAGAAGACTCTAGGACTACTGTTTAGATGCCCAAAAAGTACAGTGTGCATCTTATCAGTTAAAGGGCACTCCATACTAGTGGTAGCTAGACACTGAGCCTAAGTTAAAGATAAAACATGAAGAATCTCTTGGAAAATATTCAAGGAAGCATTTCTGGCTCAGTATGCATGGCCAACACCCCGTAACATTAAAAACCGAAATATCCCTGCCCCATCTCCAAAGGCTAACATTGCTGGGACAGAACAAGATAAGCCATTAGAAGGTTTCTCAAGACTTAAGCCTCCCAAGTTCTCAGGAATGTTCGACGACATAGCCCAGTCTAAAGAATGGATATGGCGTATAGGTAGGATGTTCAAAAACATGGGCTGCATTGATGCCCAAAAGGTGTTGTGTGCAACACACCAGCTGGAAGGATCACCATATCATTTGTGGTAGGATAAAGAATCCTGGTTACTGCAACAACATGGGATGATTATGTGGGAAATATTTTGAAGAGCTTCCCTGGCGTATTTTGCACCACAGGAAAATAGTCTGAAGGGAGAACTTTTCTCCACCTTGAGGGATTTAATTCTAAAAGAAATTTGGAATGCCTATCCAGCCCCTATAACATGCCATGGACAAGAAGGCCATCCAAACAAGCTCAACAGTCCCTATGCAGGGTTAGGAACCCACGGAGACTAGCGTACTTGGCGGGATGCTAACAATTGGAACCCACTATCATCTACCGAAGTGAATCTCTGTGAAATGTTTGGAGTATTGACCACACCACAATATTCTTTAGATTGAGTTTGGGAAAGATCCTATTTGAGGACTGAAGTCAAACGTAAACCTCACGCAAGAGATATGCAAGGACCTTATTAGACTTACAGTCCAATGGAGGGAGTTAAACCCAGACCCTCTGTGAAAATAATTAGATCTTTTGCCAAGGGTATACTCAAATGTTTTAGCTGTCGCCACATGTGACATAGTCTGATACAATGTCCAGACCTACCAACAGCACCAAAAGTACTATTTTTGAAGATCTTAGTAGAAGAAAACCAAGAAGTGGAGACACCATGGCTGGAAGAACAACATGAACCCATGGAGGAGTATTCTCAAGATGTTGAACCGCTCAGAAATCCATGAGACTATGTACCTAAGAACAAACTCACATGGATCATAGCTAAGAAGATTTTGAAGAAAGCCAGTCTAATGCTCAAGGCAAGAAATTAGCTGGGGAAAATGATCGTTAAGCGAGTGTTCAACCTTGACCTCAGATTGGGTGATACAAAAGATGAAGATTTGAGTAACCTGAATGAAATCCAACAGGTAACTAATAAAACTTTGAAGTTGTGTTTCTAACAGTATCATGATAGCTTGCTAAAGGAAAGATATAAGTCAAATGATATGTGAATTAATATGTAGTTAAAACATTATACTGGTAATTATTTCACAAGATAAAGCTAAATTAATAAACTAGGTATTGATATGAGATAGTAAGGGTTAAAATGATAACTGGAAGAAGTTCAATAGGAATTTTAGTAAAATTGATGGGATAGGTGGTAATTAGCCAGGGAAATTACAAGTGGCAAAAAGGAATAATATTAACCACTCATAAGTCACCCTAGGGTAAGTTGTGATGAAACCAAAGACTAACTTGTAGAATAGAGTAGTGGAAAGCTATGAAGAATTTATAATTCGGGAGCAGTTAGTAATGACGAATGACAACCACCTTAGCAAGAATAAGACTTAAGGTCACAATCTGTTAGTCTGAACTGGTAGGAAGAGAAAGACCAACCCAAGGGAATAATTAAGATCACTTAAAAGTAGGAACCATAGAAACTGTTTAGATTGATGGAGTAAGAAAGAACTGCGCCATTAAAGGAGTCTCATTAAGTAGATCCTTTAGTATCGTGAAATTTCGGGAATGAAATTATTTTATGGGGGTGGAGTTGTAAAACCCACACCCAGAATCCCCAGTCTAACCAGATTTCTGTTGTGCTATGAGGGTTTTCCACCATTGTCCATGTAAGACCCATACTCCACTAACTTGGTCTAACCGTGTCATGCCAGGTCTTCCCATCATTCCTGAATCAAGTAGACCGAGCGTGTGAAGATAGATCACAAACCAGGTATGAGAATCGAGTTAAAAAACACTAAAAACATATTTAAGGTCACATGCCTGGGTAGGTATGGTCGACCATAAGGAAGGGAACCAAAAATCTCAAATCTAGAATCCTACGGTCGATGAATTTGACCTTACGATCGACAGTTTATGTGACTGTATGATCGACCGTGAGAAACCCATATCAGACTCTGAGTTTTGGAAACTTTCCTAAACTAAGGGATTGGTTTCCTAATTGAAAGAGGACTTTATATGGAGAGTTTTTCTCTATATAAAGGGCATCCCTCGGCCCTTTCTCACTCTTTTAGAACATTAGTAAACCCTAGAGAGAGAGAAAGAAGAGAACGAGAAGAAGAAAAAGCTAAGGAGAAGAGTTTGCTGAGAAGGGATTGACTCTCTATCACAGCCAAAGGTATGAAACGAATCTCTGGAGATGTAGACTCTAAGGAATAAGACTTCTATGGAGGATAGGCCATATCAACCTATCATGATCCATGTGATTCCTTGAGAAAATCCCAAGGAGAACCACGAGAGATGAATTTGATGATTAGGGTTGATAAGAAACCACTAATAATGGCCATAGGATGGATTTAGGTTAAACCCAATAGAAGACCAGAGGATTTTACCCAAGAAGGACTCGAATTGTAGGTAGTCTATGACCAGAAGTCTCAAGGTCGCAGCTATGATCGACCATAGCATGACCAACTGACCAGAAGATTGACCATAGGCATTCGGAAAGATCCAGAGATCATATGGTCACAGCTACGATCGCACCATATGCGACCGTAGGGTATCGACCATAGGCAGTAAAGGACTGCCATATGACCAATCAGGCACCTATCAGTGCTCTATTTTGATTTTTAACTACTGTGACATGTTACATATGAACCCTAACTTAAATTCTTATAACTTTTAAGTTGTTAGATTGATTGAAAGAGAAATTCAAGGCTTGGAAGGAAATCAAATATTGCTAACAGGTGAGGAAGCAAGACCTAAACTAATTGGATAATAACAAACTGTTTATTTTTATTGAGTCCAATGCCATGATTGATTCCATGCTTGTATGCTTGTAATGTGCATCTCACATGTCATCTAACATTCTTGCTATTATTGTTCATGCATATTTAATTCTCTTTATTTATAACATGATGATGATGATGATGCTAGGAATAGGCATGCAAATGTATGTATGTGGTTGGTGTGTTGGATGCGAGTCGAGCATCAGGGGGAGGACATGAAATGGTGATTTTCGACCTCGTCACCAGATTCTAGCTCTATCTTTGCTCAAGTCTTGCCCACTGACATCGTCATATCGCCATTACCTTAGTAGAACTATTATGTCGTAGGGCATTAGGGGAGGTGGTCTTGGACCGTGTGATCTTTGACTCTGCTGGGGGCCTTAGCTCTATCTCTATGGACGTATTGAGGGATGCTAGGGTGAGGCCTTTGATACACTATTTGGCATAAGATTGGTTAGTTGCGAGCCCAGTTTGTAAGCCCTCGCCAATAGGGGCTTACGTGATGGTATGGGTAGGGTATCAGGGGAAGTGTTATGTGGTGTTTGATCGGACGCTTTATCTCTATCTCTATTCCATGATGGGTGCATGTGGGATGGCAATGGTGTTTGATCCATTGGGCGGATTTACACACTCGTGTATAGAGGTGCGGCGGCCATTAAACCTTTCTATAGCACATTGCAAACTTATAAATCAGATCAAAGATATGAATTGAATGCATTCATATGTTTGTTGCATTGTTTTGTTTGCTCACTGAGCCGTAATGTGTGCTCACCCTTTCATCATTGAATATTTTTAGTTGATGATGCAGGTCCTACCGTTGAAGATTATATGAATGTGCCGACGTATGGACACGTTGCTGCGATAGATGTAGAAGCTAAAGGAGATGCGCATGATTCATCATGCGAGTGCAACCAATGTGTTTATGCTTAGGTTTAGTTATAGTTTGAACATCGGATATGTAATTGATTATTTATTTTTTTGTCTTGTGATTTTGAGATAATTGGATTAAATATTTATTTATCACTGTTAGACTATCAGTTCATTATCTATAAGACTTCCGCTTATTTGTTTATTACCTCTGATTATTAATGTGGAATATGTGTGGTTTGATATGGTGGGTACGACCTATGCGAGATCCTGGGTGAACCGTTGGTTTATTGGCTATTCATCACACCATTTTGGTTAGACCAGAATTGGGGTGTGACAGTCCAAATGGGTTCACGAGCCATTAATAAGAACTGGGTTGCACCACTGGTAGATTAGAATAAAAGAATAAAATAAAAAGTTATAAATTGAGCCCTTTATACTATCATCGGTCACTAGGGCTGGTCGTGAAACCCGAGCCAGTAAGATTCGCCAGCTCTAATCGACCTAGGTATAAAATCTGAATACAGGATTGGGATGAGTTGGTTTGATTCTAGAAGGTAGTTAGGAATATTCCCTTAGCCTAGGACGAACCATTGGAGTCCCATCTCAAGTAGAACAACCTTAGAGTTATTTAGGAAGCTGAAACTCTTGTTTTCCCTCAACTTCCATGACATGTGGCTTCTCTCTATCGTTTTCCCACTCCTGGTAGAATCGCACTCCAAGAAGGAGACTTGGGAGATGAATCCTACTAGACTCCCCTCTGATGGGGTTGTGATACTCACTATAAAAATCTTTGACACATTTCTAAGAGAGAGTGTTGTTGGGGAAGAAAAATAGTGGAGAGAAGGAGAAGGAAGAAAGCATGCAAGTGTTGTCAAAGTAATTAAGCTCTCGACCCCATCGTTCGACCTTCGTTGCAGGTAATACCTTGTGCCTTATGTTGAAATTACTAGGTTAGATCAGAGCCATGTAGTTAATGTTAAATCTAAATAGGATAATGGTGGAGGAACATGAAAACCAATCAATGATAACCATGAAGAAATCTTGAGTAGCGAAGGAATTCAATAGAAAGTTAGTAATATTAACGAATAAAGTTTAAAATCAATAAACTCAGTATAAGGAGAGGGAAAAGGCTCACGTTAAGGATATTAATGGTGATACAAGGTCAAGAGGCTGATAACAAAGTTTTCTTCCAGGGGAATGTAGAGAATTTCAGAAGGAAAAGCTTGAGAGCAGGGTTGATCGATGAGCCAGATGCCAAATTCAAGCGACCGACCAAGCGAAGCTGCTCAGACCAACCTTTCTGCCAAGAGTCGGAAGCTACCACAGACGATGGTCTGTAGGAGCCGACATAATGACCAACTGGTTCCAGAAGGTCATTGGAGGTGGCTAGACGCTATGACAGTCGTTGATACTGTATCGATCGACATAGTGACTAACCATTGGAAAAATGCTCATACCATTGTCAAACACTATACCGGTTGCTATAGTTGTGACCGATGCAACAACCGACAAGCCCTAAACTTCCATAAATTAAGAATTACTAATGTTGAACTTCTAACTAATGACTCCACGCCTTGAATAGGTGTAGAACACTTTATACACACTGATTATTCTAGAGCGGATACTCACAACTACGGGATATCAGGTGAGGAACATAACCTTGACCTAATTTTGGTGTATTTGATATATATGCTGATGATTGATGTCGCACGCTATACTTACATTATGAATAACATGTCATCCAATAACTGCTTCTTTTGCATGCATTGCATCTATATTATGCATGACTGAAATTGTAATGTGTGGATGCTTAGTAGGCAGTGGTGAAATGGTCGAGGATCATTGGATCCGACCTGCTAAGTAAACTAATTACCATGTATTGCCCATATCCTAGTGGTGAACATCTTTAATGGGCAAAAATGATGGTCTGGGATTCCTTATAGGATATTGAGAGAGTACATATGATGTCATATAGGATTGGTTAATGACAGAACCCATGTGTGTAACCCTGGCTAGTAGGGTGTTAATACTGGTAGGATGGAGTGATGAGGGGGAAGGGTTAGAAGTGTTCGTTGGAGGCGTCTCTAGCCAAACTTGCTGCCCGATTATTATTCTGATTGTGATGTAGCGTGGGAACACCCGGGCTATTGGAGTAGACTGGTGAGTATCCAAACACGCTCATGCATGGAGGTTATAGTCAGCTTCAGAGAAGTATGGCTAGGCCTTACCATAGAATATTTGGCATATATTAGACCAAACTCTTCCTGTGAGCATATGTGAGACCGCACTCGAAATCTCTTACTAACCCGGATTCCTCCTACGCCAGGTCTCAACATATAAACTGATGAAGCACTCGATGTGGACCCGATGGTGGTATCCAAGTCATATGTAAGTCTTTACTGTGTATATTAGGTAAGATAAGGAGACCTAGTAGACCTTAGGTGGAATGGGTATGCATCCCAAAGCATGCAGGTCAAATAGATGGCCAATAAGATATATTTGGCCCAATCAGATAATCAATCACTTGGTTATCATCAACTAGTTGATCATGAGATTAGACCTCTCTCCTCGATTTCTATAAAAGGGGGACTAAGCCCTCCTTTTCACTCTTCTTAGAAACATGGGAGAGTGAGAGAGAAGAGAGGAGAAGTGGAAGAAAGCTTAGAGACCAAGCTCAAGCCCTAACCTCATTCTATTAGAGGTATTTTCATCTTCCTCCCTCTCTTTTATGTTGGAATGAATGCTAAGGCCTTGGTGGTTGAAGCTCTATTAATGGAGATTCCATTAATAACCTAGAAAACCTAGGTTTGGTTCACCAACTCCATTAAGGGAGTATTGGAGCCATAAATGGCTCCCATTGTGCCTAATAATGGTGGGAATAAGTTTCACACCAACTAAAATGGTAGTATTGAGGTGGAGAACAAGTCTCCAAAGCTTGGAGACCAAGCTCGGTTCGTGACCTGGTTTTTGGGTCTGAACCGGAGCCTTGTACCAGAGGCACAGTTGTATTCGTTTTTCCGGGTAGCTTAGACCATGGTTCTGCCAAGCTAGATGCCTTAGCTTATGACCAATAAACCATCCGGAGTCTCGTACCGGAGGACCTCCCGAAGGCACGATCCACTGATCATCCTCTTGGTCACCCAACCAGTTTTTCGGTGGGTCTGATTGACTTGGACCCTCTATTTAGGCTTAATACTAGGTGGAGGCAGTGCCAGATGAATGACCACCCAACAAAGCTTCCAAAAAATCTACTGGAATCCCAGTATGTATAACAGTATAGGAGACGGATGATTTGCCAGATTCTCAACCATCCGCTTGTTCCTCCGGTTCTGTCTACTTAGAAAATTAAGTGTTAACCAGATGACTGTACCGGAGGCACCCTCAACTGGTTTCATCATCTGGTTCAGTCTATTTTGAATAAGTTTCCTAGTAATGACTACAAAGATCAACCGTAGGGTTCTCGGTTCATCTTAGGACCCGTGTATAGACATGTAAAGGTTGTCCATAATGATTAAAAGCTATGCAACCAAATTAATGAATCCTTATGTGCTTAAATAGGTAATTGACATGGATGATTGTGGAAGATTTCTACTAACTTCATTGTACTGTTGAACTTATGGTACAATCAGGTGAAGGGTCTAGTCCATAGACTTAGGGCATTCTTAATAACATGTCTACTTTTCTTAGTAACATGCTTAGGTTGTATTTACTAATATAATTCATTATTGTTATGTATGAGCATGCATTGCATTATAACAACTATAAATGTTTGTATAATGTTTGGGCATGATGGATGTGTGGAGTATGGGAGCACAATACACGAGCCATGTTGTTGATGCTAGGCTCTAGCGGGAGTATGGTGATCCATGGGAGTGGAGCTGGGGTTTACCGTGAGGGCATGACATTCTTTACATATAAGTGTACAACCATGTATGATGGTTCATGCGATACATAGGAGTACGGGTACACGGATCGTGTTGGATTGTAAGAGAATTGATCATGTTTGATGGTTCATGTGACACATTGGAGTACGGGTATATAGATCATGTTAGAATGTAAACTCATTAGTAGGGACATGGTGATCCATGGGAGTGGTGATCCGGGGATCTCTAATGGTGTACATCATGATGGTTTTGTCCACAAGCTAGTAGGCGCATGGTAATCCATGGGAGTAGTGATCCAGGGACTTCTATTGGCAGGCAGCCAGAATGAGATGAGTGTACATAATAGACATAGGTGGTGCCATTCTTTGTTGTATACGTCCTTCCAGTAGGGGTAAAGATACTGGCGTAGCTTTGCACTTCCAAAGGTTGGGTGACCCTAGGAGGAGTCAGTGATGTATGGGTGTATGGTAGCTGGCGTATGTGGGGTCTATGATGGGAGGCGACGAAACCTATAAGGATTGGTGTCCCAAAATGGGGGGTTTCCTTGTAGGAGCTATTTAATGGCCCTGGGTCATCTATTCAACTTCTACCTTCACCCAAGATGTAGTAACATAAACTTGAGACCTATTATAAAATAAATTACATTTCATATCTTTTGATGTTGTATGTTGCAAGCATGTGATTTTAGATTTCTCACTAAGCTAGGATGTGAGCTCACCCTCGTGTTGACACTTCTTATTTAGATTTTATTGTAGGTGACTTCTCTATCGTTGATTTTATGGAGTCCCCCTAGGCGAGCATGATAGTTGGTACCGATGACGTCGGTAGAGAGAACAACGAGGGCTGCACCTGCAGCGACTGTGTTTATGCATGACGTAGCCCTCCCCTTACTTTCTCCCTTCCTGATACATTCTAGATATTATGATTCTTTTTATTAGTGGACGAAGATGTCCATCAAAACAATGTAATATATTTACTCTTTTTTTTATTTGGGGTATGTATATATGGATATGATAGTATTTTATAGAGCACAAATGGTTTGTAATTGATAAATTGATACATAGTATGGGATATGTTATCATTAGTTGCATCTGTTAGTATTTAATGCTTTTGCTTATATCATTATTGCTTATTGATTATTGTGGTTATTGCATGTGTAGACTCTGGGATTTATTTTGTAATCATTGTGGTTATCACTCCTGGAAGTATTCCGATTGTTACAAGGGTTGACCTAGATATCATGTCTGATTCTCCAAAATAAACTATGACACATAATCTATTCATATGATTGTTTTCTTCTTTATTTTTCACGAGCTCAAGTTGGAGAGCTCACCCTCGCAATTGCCACTGTTTTTAGTTGTGCCTGTAGGTACTATGGAGATAAATCGTGAAGATGCTCTAATCAAACCTAGAATACTCTAAAGGAGCAAGCCATGGAGACTACGAGCTATGCTATGGAAAGTAGACATGAAGGATCAAGGGTCGAAGCAGAAGATCATTTAAATTTAAGAATCGTTATTAGTTGACAATTGTTTTATGTTTTTAGTTTTTCTAGCAAGTAGTGCCCACTGTATTAGGGTTAAGAAGTTATACTTTCTTTGATTATTTGAGACTGTGAATAATAGTTAAACATATTACAAGTATAATTATTTAAATACAAATTAGAGCTCAATTTACTTAGTATGTTTTTGCTATGTTAAGTTACTTTGTGTATGGGATATGGATGGAATGGTGGTTGGTGTTAGTATCCTCTGGGTATGTATCCTGGTTGGACTGTAGTTAAAATAATCGATGGTATAGTCACCTATCGAAATTTTACATATCGTAAATTCAGGGTGTGACAGCTGTCTTCTACTATTCTGGCTGGCTGTTCTTATTGGACTTTACTGAACTGTCTACTATTCTTATACTTCCTCCTCTTGAGCTTTTGAAAACCTTCAACGGCCCACTTCTATTTCTATCTGATTAGCTTTAAGTCCTCTCCTATGGGGGGTGTACCCCAGTCTAAATTTATACTCATTTATCAGAAGAGATAAGAAATCGATCTCACCCTGTTGGTGGAAACCAAGTCCCATTCCTGGAAAGTAATACATGTAAAGGAAATGATGAAGTGGAAAGGTTAAATGCGTACCTGCTGGGTTTGGCCCTATTGTAACCAAGATGCTGCCAATTTGAAACCTACCGAGGAAAATGTCTTGCACTATGCTCTTCTCTGTCCCTTGATTATCTGATATCATATTTATGTTGTCACAAGATGTGACATCCTTAGAGTTCTTCCCCTCTTTGATTTCTATAATTTTGAACTTAGAGACTGTGAACTCCATCTCAAGGATATTGTCAACACTTTCTATTTCTTCTTCAAATGAATCCTCTTTCGCTACTGAGTACCATGAATCTTCTAGGTAGTCTATTTTAGAACCTTCTTCTTCCTCTTTTTATTCACTGAACTTCGCAATTACATTACTAATTTTTGAAATAAATTTCCATTTTGGAATCCAGATCTGACCATGTGTTACCCCACTTGAAGAAATTGACGTTATGATGGGGGAGAGGATTATTGGCCACTGACTCTTGTCGAGGTTGGACCTTAAACTCTTTGGAGTCCAATAGGTTTTGGATGGCATGCCTTAAAGTGAAGCAACTCTCGGTATCATGCCCTTGTTGGTTATGGTACTTGTAGAAAAGATCTACCTTGAAATTTGGTGGGAGCAGATTTGGAAGTGGTCAAGGTTCCAATGCTGTTAACTTCCTAGCTTGTAGCAACTTCTTGAAAGCTTTGGTTCGGTCATGCCCAGATCGGTAAATTGTCTCCTTGGTGCTCTTGGAGGAGGAGTGTTGTATTTTCAACAACCACAGGATTGGAATTGGTGCTGGCGACATGCTTCACTGGTTGATTTCCTGAGTTCCTTGATGGGTATGCCCTTTTGTTCGAGACTAATTATGCCCTATTTGCCTTTGTTGGTAGTATGTCCCCTCGAGTGATGGGGTCTTCTACTTGTTGTCCTGCCATGATGAGCCCTTCAAATGATAGGAAAGTTTTCCCAAAGATGTATGTCTTGTTTGCCCCAGTCAAGCCTCTCATCATTATTTAAACTTGATCTCTTTCAAAAGACTAATCACAAAGTTGTGCTGTCACATTTCTGAACCTGGTCAGGCAAGTCGAGAAAGTTTCTCTTAGTGCTCGCACCATGGTTTCTAACTATCTCTAATGGGTCTGAATCTCTGTGTTGTAGGAGTAATAATTGATGAAAGCCTTGGTGATGTCGGTCCATGATTGAATTTGGTTCGGGTTCATTCATTAACCATCTGTGGGCTCCACCCACGAGAGAAAATTGAAATGTTTGTCCTAATTGTCCATCGATGAATCCCTATCCATGTTTTAGTAGAACGGTGAATGATCTCAGATGGGTTCTAGGGTCCTATGTTCTGTCAAATTTTTAGGTGGTCCATTTGAACATGGGAGGTAACTTCGCATCTAGAAAGAAACACAAACCCTCAGCGTCGATTATTTGGCTCTTAACCCCTTTCATTCCTCTTAATATCTTTTCAATCTGACTTAGCCTACCCTTCACCGGATCATCTTCTTCTTTATGTTTTTAAACTATAAGGCTCTTCTGATCAGCTTGAGGTTTCTGGTATACAACTTGTTCTTCACTTTTGAACATAGGATTGGTTATTATGTGAGGTGCAGTAGTTTTGGGAGTTTCTGATTCATGTTGGACCAGTGCATCTACCCTCTCAGCCGTTCACCTTTGGATCTGTAACCTTTGCTATATATCCATTCTATGAATCGAGTGTGATATCTGGGTCGACCCACAAGATAACCTTAATACTTATTGTGATCTACAACTACAGTGATCTACCATACAAATCCCATAGTATACACAAGAAATAACCACAATAATAATGAAAGAAATTAGAATAATAATAGCAGAAGTAGTAATAAATGACATATGTTAACTACGTGATATCATATCATAAAATGAGTCAAGTCATATGAACTTTCACCACAATAGTCTTCAGAAATACCATAATACCTCATATGCAACTATCCCGAATTAAAGAGTAAATCTATAAACATTGGTTTGGATAGATCTCAATGTCTATCCACATTAGAGTCAAAAGTAAAAGGAAAAGTATAAAAAGGGGTGCGTCAAGCGTAGACGCAGTCACTGCAAGTACAGCCCTCACCATGCTCTCCCATAGCATTCCTAGCTCCAATGGCATCGCCAACCAGCGAGTCTTCCATAAACTCAACCACAATGTAATCACCTGCATCAACATTTAAAAAAGAAGTATCGATATGAGGGTGAGCTCCCATCCTAGCTCAGTGTGAAGTTAGGTATCACATGCATGCATCATCCAAATGAAATGAAATGAGTTCATTAATTAAGTCTCGGGCAATGTACTACTATGGTGTCATATCGAGATTCTGCCAACGCTTTTGGTCCCGCCTATGACTACTAGCTTCCAACTCTCATACACTGGGCAAGGTAAAAGAAGAATACGAGATCCCAGATCACTAAACTCCATCTACAAGTGAAGCCTCATCCAGGATCGCCAAATCCTTCATGCTCGTCACCTTCTACCATAGACCCCGTCTCACGTCAACTACTACACTCCCATAAGTCACTGACCCTTCCCTCAAGTCAACCAACCTTTGGAAGTATAAGTCTATGCCAGTATCTTAACCCTTACTGGAAGGGCATAGGAAATAGGATAATGTCACCACCTATGTCTATTATGTGCACCAATTTGAATAGGCCTACACCCTAGCAGAAACCCTTGGCTCCACTCCCATGGATCACTGTGTGTCCACTAGAGTGCTAGAAATTCCAACATGATGCATGTGCTCATGCTTCTACATGCCATACGCACCATCATACATGGGTGATTATATACATGTAAACATGAATAGGGCCATACCCCAGCTGTAAGACCTGTGCCCAAATTTTCATTACAATCATACCATTTTGGGCATGTGTTGGGTCTCCCACGTACCAACCTATCATATCGACTTGTCCAAAGACGAATGAATGACTATTAGGTGATACAAAACACTATTGTAAATCTCTCGTGTTACAAGAGTGCACAGAAACGCACTAGAAGGAGTCTTGGACCCAATCTGCACGAAACCCCAAGAGTTTAGTAGGTGTGCCGCTGAACTGGCCCCCCAAAAGGTGGTCTGGCTCATGACTTAGGAGGTGTTGTCGTACACGTGCCACACTGTCCAGCTGCCCCCTTGCACCGGAACTGAATGTGTAATCGACTGAAAGTGGGACCCATCGATTTGAATTTTCCCACTCTCTTCCTCTCAACCGACTGAAAGGATCTCTAAACATGGTAGCTCGACTCTAATTGATTCAAGAATATAAGGAGAGGAGAAGATCTTCCCCCTTTCCATCCATGGATTACCATACTTACCAAGCTGGGAAGGGATGGAATCCCATGCTCTCCACTCTCCCATCCAATCACCAAATCAAAGCAAAAGAGATCTCTGATGTCCTCTGAGAAAGGGAGAAGACGAGAGAAGAGAGAAGACAGAGAGAAGAAGGAAAGAAGAAGAAAAGAGAGGAGGAACTCTTCCTCCTAATATTGTCCTAGCAAGAAGAAGAGGAGAGAAAGAGGCAGAGGGGAGCTTACTGCGAGATCATCGACTAGCTTGCTGGAGAACTTGAAAGAGATACCCTCTGTAAGTACTCTTATACTTTAATAGTAGATTAGAGTTGCAAAGTAATAGATCGGTTGATTTAAAATCCTAAGGAATGGAAAGAATCCATGAATGGTGTAGAGAAAATTATATTGTACATGTTGAGGAGTCAGCCTCAATGTAATAGTAAGCCATGACTGAATCACAGGGGGAGAATTACCTTTCCTCAGTAATGGAAACCTTGTACCATGTGAGTTATTGTTCAAATAATTGGATCAGGGACAATAATCCATACAGTATGAAGGATGGTGGATAATAAATCAATGGACTACGGAAGATGACTATGGATTTACCTTGGAAAAATAAATTAAGACCTGAGAACATGTCTCATTAATGGATCCGAACGCTAAGAGGACAGATTTGAAGTTTAGAGTTAGATTTGGAATCTCGACTATACGGACAAGTGTAACGATATCCAAAACCTAGGATAAAAATTTAATTTGAAGCTCAAACCCTAGGATTAGACTATGAAAAATATGAAGAAAATTTAGGAGGAAGTTTGGAGACCATCAGACCATGTTTTGACGTGCAATCGATGGCACGTGCTGCACTACCTGGCTGTCGAAAGGTGCAGTCGATGGCATCAGCCGCACACTTTTCCGACGTCTGATCTCGGCCAAACTTGGTCAGTGACCTCCTAAAATTTTATATGATTTAATTGAAGGATTAGATTCTAGTTTGGTGTTCTTTCGATGAGAAAGTTGATATACATCGTTATAACCAGAGGCAAGTTCGGTTTACCTTATGTAAATGACCAATTGGGTCTTGCCTCAGTAATATGAGACCCTAGACCTTAATGGAATCCTTTGTAAAAACTATTATGAGATTAATACTCTCCCGATATTGTCGGAATCATACTCAAGGTACTAGAACCGAGTCTAGAAATATCGGTAGACTGGGTAATGAAATCAAAGTTTATAAACTGAACTAGAATAGGATTTTTGAACCCAGACTTAAAGGGTAGGCTTATAAAAATCTAGAGAAAACTCCCGAGTTTGAAGCAGTCAATTCTGACCAGAAATCGACGTGCGATCGTTCGCACGAGCCACACATCAGTGGCTAGAAATCGTGCGGTCGATGCCATGTACTGCACAATATTTTGACCTCGGTTGCTCCCCATCTTTGGATAGTGGTTTGCTCGGAATTTTGTGAGCCTATCCATGTGCTCATATCCTTGGAATAATATGTTTACATATATATTATCCACCTTTTTGGTTATAGCTTATAATAGTTACTTTTTGGACTTGCAATTCATGGTTCCTTGTGTTTGAAAACACCTGGACAGTAAGTGTGAGACCTTAGAAGCTACAAATCTGACTTGTATGTGGTGTTAGAACACCCTTGACTTCATTAGAAGAAGTCCTTCCTAGTATTAGGACCTTTAGGATGAAATTTCTAACCATTTGGGTATGCTGTCTTGTGAGATCCACTCATAGGCAATAGACTTTTGTGTGTTAGAAATCATCCTTAGACTGTAATATATAATAAGTGGACTCAATAACGAACCCTTAATTTCCATGTCATGACAAACAAATAGTAGGTTATAGGCTTAAAAGTTATTAGACAAGTAAATAATGATGGAAACACCATAATGATGAACACAGTGAATGAAAGAGGGAAACTAGAATAATGCTACTGAATAACACGTTAATAAATTATGTTTGATTATGATCTTGTTAGAGATATGAGGATGCTGGTAGAAGGCTATCTATTAAGCATACCAAGGATCTTATTCTCTATCATTCAGTAAGAAAACTAGATCTTTGTTTGGTAGTATTAGTTGAATTTAAATCGTGCTATGTGATGATTGCAATTAATAACATGCTCTTGTTTGATAACATTCTATCCAAAAAAACAGCTCTGAGTGATAATGCGACAAATTTCTTGTATTTGGGGTCAATAGTGTTGGCAAGGATTGGAGAGCAGGTAGAATGGGACAGCTGCTACCTTTCCACAAAAGCAACTGATCCATGTTTAATTCACGATGTTTGGTTAAATCGGTAATAAGGAAGGTGGGTGGAATGGGATGCTTGCACCACTTCTTATTGATGCTGCTGCTGCTTTGCATTACGGGACCCTAGGTGGGGATGGACGGGGCGGAAGCTGCACGACACCCAAAATTGCTAATTATTTGGACATGCCTAGTCGCACAATATGTTTGATTACCATCTCCCTCAGGGGATGTAATGGCATGGCAAAAAAAAGGCATAGGATGAACAAGCGCGGGCTCCCGGGGGGGGGGGACCCGTGGGCGGGAAGCGACTAATGGATTCGGATGGTGTAATCAAGCTTACAAGCTTGTTCCGTAACGATAGACCCATACTTTGGGGGTGATACTATAGGCCGACTTTGAGGCAGTATCATCTGATGGGAGGAGACTTGTGCAGACTGGAGACTCCATGCGTGGTTGTCCTGAGCTGGCACTTACAGTTATATACCTGACTATAGTTGGTAGTTGCATGCATTTTGTTTGCGCATGTCTAGTTTCTTGCTAAGCTTGATGGCTGAGCTTACCTTGTGCACACAAACTCTTTTTAGATATTGCAGGTACTTCTTGTGACTCTTTAGGGTGTAATCCTTCATGTGTAGAGGGAGGATGTGGACTATGCGCTTGAGGAGGACATCATTGATCTGTCTCATAATGAGTAGGCTTGCTGCTAGGCCTTGGCAGTGTCTGATCCATTTCTATTTATGATTGGGATTATTATTTATTTGGGTTTACGTTTAATAAACTTAAAACCATTGATTGATAATTTTAGTGGTTTTCTTTTGAGAATAATTGGTTTAAATAATGGATTTATTTATTGGAACAATGGAACCTAAATAATGTTTGCTTATAGATTTAAAAAATTATGGAACTTTTATTAGTAGACGAAAGCTCTTCAGTAATTAGTTTTAATTGTTTAAGTTTTTCGCTTAATTTACTTTCTTTGTTAGAATTATTAAGTTTTAAAAAAAAATTAAGTTAATGAGTTTACTCTGATAATATTCTTGTTATGTGTTGAAGTATGGAGTACCATCACTTGTGGTCCTAGAAGTGGATTTTTTTATGCCCTAATAGGATTGAGAGATCCTGTTACATTCCATGGTACTGATACATCGGGAATTGGGGTGTGACACTAGCAAAGACCCCCCAGGGCCACACCCATGGACCACCATGCCCCCACTAGGGTAATAGCATAAAATAACATGGCTCATGTATTGTGCTCCTACACACCACACGACCATTATACCCAATCAAAAATTCATCATACAAAGCATACATAGTTATTGTTATGCAAATGCATGCTCAATAATAACAATTACTGGATGGCATTTTATAAACATAGATGTAGCATGTTATAATTACAAGCATAGTATGTTATCAGCATAAAGGTAGACATGCTAATATACCCTAATTACTACGAACCCGATCCCTCACCCGATGGCACTAGAAGTGCAGCTGCAATGCGAAGCTAAATAGAAGGCTAACAGTTTGCCCGAGTCCGATACTATTCAATTAAATAACTTCATTAGGTTGGTTGTGTAACTTTTAACCATTGTGGACAAGTCTTAAATGTCCATACATTGGTTCCAAAATAAGTCAGGAACCCAATGGTTGGTCTCATAAATCCTATCTAGGCAATCTGGCCTTTTGAACCAGAAATGAATGGAGATTCCTGAAGGTACATCCTTTAATTCTTCCCTCCGCCAAAACAGTTTGAAGAATTATCTAGTTTTTAAATAAACCAGAGGGGGTATACGGATGGTGTGTCATCTAGCACATCCTTTGGATAACCTACTATGATCAGGAAATCATCTCAGTAAGCAAATAGAACATAATCTGGAGGCAACACCGGATGGTATTCCCTCTGGCTTATCGTCTGGATATTTATCATGCTCACAAGCAATATATGTGGAGCCTCTGATGAATTTCAAAGGATAAGCCTCCGATGTCTTTAGAGGAAATGCCCCCGATGAACATCCTCCGGAACGAGTTCAAAAACCACTAGAACCAAAGTTCTTGGTCTCCATTTCGAGGGCTTTTCATTCCCATTATCTTTTACGTGATTCCATTTAGTGGAGATCATACTCCCAAGTTAAGGGAAGTAGTTAGAATCACTAGTGACTCATTTCAACCCCGACAAGGATATGGGTGAACAATCTACCCTCTAGGGTTTGTGCTTTTGGTCTCCACTAATGGTGGCCATTAACGGTGGAATATTCCACCATTAGAGCTGAAGGAGAGAGAAAGAGAGTGAGTGAGGTGGACTTACCTCACAAGAGAGAAACTAGGGCACAAGTTGAGCTTCCTTAAATTTCCCAAGGCCTCCTCCATAATTCCCAAGGTCCAAGGAATGAAATAAAGGTTGAAGTCCCCTATTTATAGAATCATGAGGAGAGAGAGTGTCTCACACACTTGATTCTTGCACATGAATCAGGGGTAGGCTATTGGGTGGTGTTCCATCCAATAGGTCCTCTCGTTAGGCCAAATTATAGCCCTCTGATCAGTAGGGTGGCCCCTATGCATTAAAATGTGTGTGGGGCCACTCTAGGCTAATACTAGTGCATTTAAATCATCATGTATGTATAGAGGGACTCACCTAAGATTCAGATGTATCCATTAGATCCAAGTTGAGTGTCCCATCAGTCTAAATGTTGAGACCTGGCATAAGAGGAATCCGGGTTAGTAGAGGATTCCAGGTGTGGGTCTCACAGTATATCCTTCATCCCTATGGCCATCATGTACATAGTTTCTTCTACCTGGTTTTGGGCTTACCTTAGATTATCACATGGTTGCTATTGGCTCAGTAAAGGTGATATGAATAGGTTCAAGGGTCTGTTCCCTAGTCCCTTTCCCAGTAACGGGATCTCTTATCTACAGGGAAGAAAAGGTTGTGGTTTGGCTTGACTTAACTTATAACACCTTAGGTCCAAGGGATGGACACTTAGTAGGGTATGGGACTGACAAGGATGGGAAGAATTCACATGCCCTATCAAGCTGACTCGACCATACAAAGTTAGCCCCTTTATAAGGGTGTTCGAGTGAATATTATCTGAGTCAATTTAGTTGGATTCGTTTAAGCTATGTGATATGTCTTGGGACCTCGTGATTCCGGAATGGATCATCTGACGTACCAAGATTCAGGCACTCAGGTTACTATATTCAAGGAAATTGAAATGGATATATTCAATCGTTCTCCTTATTAAGGATGGTTAGCAATAAAAAAAGACGGCTTAAGAGTAACTGAATAGGTAAATTTCCTCTTAACCATAGTATCTAAATCGTAATGGAGAATTTTTAGACATTTTTGAAACCGATGTGTTAATGATGATAGATTCTACACATCGAGCTCATTGATAGAGGGTGTACGGTGGTTGTCTACTATAAAGTAGAGCTGGTTTATACATTCTTCATATTCCCAACAAGTGAGAGTTCAAGATGCTCATTGTATGGATTCTAACACGTTGACAAATTGAGAGTAAAAATGGGTAGAACTTTAACATCACGAGCATGGATGCTATGTTCAAATGGATTTTACGGAGTTAGTTCAAGGAAGAACAAAAAAAAAAAAAAGAGGATGGGCTCAATCTGTATTAGGACTGGCAAGGCTACCTTGACAATGAGGAGTGGACCTATCCTGCATTCACGGTGAATTATCGACTCCTTGATTCCTTACGATCTACCATTTTACAAAATATCAATGACCTAGAGTAGTATGACGCCTTCTCAGGAGGACCCAAGAAACAATCATCAAAGGCTCTTCTCGGTCGAGACTTTTACAAGGTAAGTGTCACACCCTAATTTTGGTAGAACCAGAAGTGTGATTGAACTGTCATATAAACCAACGGTTCAAGCTAGGATCACATAGGACCATGCTAACAATCAAACCATACTACAATCCACATAATCAGAGATAATAGTAAATAAGTGGAAGTTTTTAATAATGAACTAAGTATCCAATGTGGTAAATAAATAATTAACCAGTTATCTCAATGTAAGCAGAACTTAAATATCTATTACAAATCCGTATACCAAAATATGAAATAAAATACTAAGCATAAACACAATGGAAACACTCGCATAAAGAGTCATGCTTGTCTTTCATCGCTTGCACATCCATAATAGCCACGTGTCTATACAACGATGCATTGATATAGTCTTCAACAGTTGTACTTGCATTATCAGCTAAAAGAACACGATATGATGGGGTGAGCTCATGCTCATAACTTAGCTTAGTGAGAAAAACAAAACAATGCAACAAACATATACATGATGTCAAATTCGTATCTTTGGTCTGATTTAAGTTTGCAATGTCCTATGGCAAGGATAGGTGGCCACCACACCTCCATACAAGAAAGTATGAGTACACCCAACGGATCACACACCACTGTCACCCTATATCATTCACTATATAATAGAGATAGCTAGAGCCCAATGGATCAAACACCTCTAGCATTCCCCCAGATACTCTACCCCATACCAGTATGTATGCCCTTATTGGCGAGGGCTTGCAAACCCCGTTCGTGTCTAACCAATCCTAGATCTCATCAAATTTGTATCCAAGGCCTCATCTCAGTATCCTTCAATACTCCCATAGAGATAGAGTTAGGGTCCACTGGCAGAGCTACATCCACACACCCTGATCACTCCCTGATACACTACGATGTACTAAGTTAGCTAATGTAACGGCGATACGATGATGTTAGTGCGATGAATGGTTTGATGCTACAACCTCTCTCCATCCAACACATCGACCACACACAAGCACATGCCTGTCCTTATCATCAGAATCATGAAAGAAATATAGATAAATATGCAGGCACAAGATATATAGCATTTAATTGGATGACATGTGAGATGCATAAACAACATACAAATCATGGCATCAATCAACTTAATAGAAAGTAAAGGGTAGTTTTTTATTAATCAATTAATTTAAGTCTTATTTTCTTACCTATGATTGATGTTGTTCATCTTCCAAGCCTTAGAAACTGTATATATATATATATATATATATATATATATATATATATATATATATATATATATATATATATATATATATATATATATATATATATATATATAAACAATTAGTAAACTTTAATTAGGGTTCCATTCCATCAGGCTACTGTAATCTGATTCACTATCCGGTCCCCAATTTAGGCCTTCTGGATATTGTCCGATCATGTGATCGGTCTTGCATTGGCCAACCGATCATTAATTTGAAAAAATCCTGTCAAACTTCTCAAGAGTGACCGGTTGCCTGTCCGGTCTGGCATCTAGCCGATTGGTCAACAAGGACCGGACAACCTTCAAGCTGTCTTCGGTCTATCTTCACTCCGAATTAATTCTTTGGCTGTTTAACGGGATCCATCCTATAGTCATTCTATGACCATTATTCATTAGTTTTAGTCACTTCCTCAATCCCTAACATCTATAATTTATTATAAGTTTATTTAAGAGATCTAATAAGAAAGATCATGATGGAATCGCAATGTTGGAGTTAATCTACTAATGGTGATCATGGATCTTCATTCTACGCATCCTAACATTCTATTGAATAAAGGACTTACCATTGATTCCTCAATGTTGTGAGTTAGAAATCAATTGAATGCCTAGAATAGATCATGAAGGAGATAAGGATTCAAAGTGAGACCCTAATCAGGTGAGGATATTGTTTCTACATCGTATTTTCCTCTTCCCATGTTACTTTTTCCACTTCTTGGTTCAAAGTTACCTTGACATAGTAGATATCATGGTTCTAAAGATGTTGTACCTTTTGACTTGTAATTTTAGCTGGTACAACCTTGAATGTCAGTTCCTATGTCATGTCTGAAGGATCTATCATCAATAAGTAAGGTGGGTCTTCAACGTACTTCTTCAATAGTGGGGTGTGAAATACATTATGTGCACCAGACATGGACGAGGGTAGCGTAAGTTGATACGCCACATTTCCATGTCTTGCCAGGATTTCATATGATCCTACATATCTAGGACATAACTTTCCCTTCTTACTGAACCGTTTCAAACCTCGCATAGGTGATATCTTCAGAAATACTTTATCACCTACAGCGAACTCAAGGTCTCGACATCGATTGTCCGCATAATGCTTCTGACATTCTTGAGCTGTCTTGACCCTTTCATTGATCTAGTCAGCCACTCGACAAGTCTCCTCGACAAATTTTGGCCCCACTATTCTTCGTTCACCAACTTTGTTCCAAAACAGAGGGGTTTGACACTTCCTACTATACAATGCTTCATAAGGTGACATCTATATGATAGATTGATAGCTATTGTTGTACGCAAACTCGATCAGTGGTAACCTTTCATCCCAAGCTCCTTTGAAATCAATAGCACAAGCTCGAAACATATCTTATAGGATCTGAATGGTTCATTCAGACTTACCATCAATTTGAGGGTGAAACGCTATGCTAAACTTTAACTTCATTCCCATTGCTTTCTATAGACCCTCCTAGAACTTTGAAGTAAAATGCGGGTCTCTGTCTGGCACTATGCTCTCAGGTACACCATACAATCTGATAATGTTATCCATATACAGCTTGGCAAGTCGCTCCAAAGTATATTGAGGTCATACAGTAATGAAGCGAGCTATCTTTGTAAGGCGATCGATAATCATCCAGACTGTGTCAACTGATCTGGGAGTCAATGGTAACTCAATGATGAAGTCCATAGTGATGTAGTCCCACTTCCATGTTGGATCATGTAGTGATTGTAGTAAACATGCTGGTCTCTATCTTTTGGCATTCACTTGTTGACAATTCAAACATTAAAAGACATACTGAGCCACATCTGCTTTCATTCATCTCCACCAGTATAGTCTCTTTAAGTCATGGTACACCTTAGTACTTTTGGGATGTACTGAATACAGAGTACAATGAGCTTCTATCTTGATTCTTTGTCGAAGGTCTGAATCTTCACTTTCTGGTATGCATAACCTACCCCTGTATTGGAGTAATTTCTCCACATCAAGGTAAAATTAGGGTTAGGTCTATCTTTCTCTAAATCTTCTTGCACAGTTCTCAGATATGGGTCTAATAGAGTCACAGCTTTCACCTTGCTCATCAGGTTTGGTACGATCCTCAATGCTACGAACATAAGTAAGAACTTATGGATCAGTCCTTGCTCCATAGGATTGTCTGGAGACTCCAATATGTGTTGCACCATATCACTTTCAGTAGTTGATACCGTAGAAACTAGAGTAGCATTCACCTTAGATTCTCTCTCTGGCTTCATTATTCCCTTTCTGCTCAATGCGTCTGCAACTACATTTGCCTTTCTAGGATGATACTGAATATTACAATCATAGTCCTTCTAAAGTTCCAACCACCTTCTCTGTCTCATGTTCAACTAATTCTGAGTGAAAAGATAGGTAAGGCTCTTGTGATCTGACTTGATCTGAAATTTCTTTCCGTACAAGTAATGTCTCTAAGTCTTGATTGCATGAATCACCACTGCTAACTTTAAGTCATGCATAGGGTAATTCTTCTCGTGCTCCTTCAGTTGTCTTGAAGCATATACAATCACTTGTTTTCCTTGCATAAGAAAACATCCCACACCCAATTCAGAGGCTTCTGTGTATCGGATAAATGACTGTCCTGGTATAGAAATGGTCAAGATGGGAGCTAATATCAACTTTTCCTTTAGTGTCTGGAAATATTCTTCACATTTGTTTGTCCATACAAAATTTTCCCCTTTCCTGGTTAGCTTGGTAAGCGATACTAAGATCCTAAAGTAGTCCTCCATGAATCATCTGTAATAATCGGCTAAACCCAAGAACCTCCTGATCATTGCAATGCTCTTAGGAACTTCCCACCCTATAATAGCTTCTATCTTACTAGGGTCTACCTTTATTCCTTCTGACAATACTACATGACCCAAGAAAGCCACCTCGTGGAGCTAGAACTCACACTTCTTGAATTTAGCATAAAACTTCCCCCTTCTCAGCCATTGTAAGGCTGCTCTAAGATTTTTTGCATGTGTCTCTTTGTCTTTGGAATAGACCAATATATCATCTGTGAAAACTATGACCGATGTGTCCAACATATCATTTAACACTGGGTTCATAAGCTCCATAAAAGATGCGGGGGCGTTTGTAAGACCCGTACATCACTAACTTGGTCTAACCGTTTGGTGCCAGGTCTTTCCATCATTCATGGACTAAGTAAACCGAGTGTGTGAAGATAGAACACAAACCAGGTATGAGAATCAAGTTAGAAACACTAAAACATACCTAAGGTGTAAGACCCGTATTGTACTAACCGGTCTTACCACCTTGTATCAGGTCATCCTATCATGGTCGGGCCAAGCAGAACAAGTGCGTGAAGAAACCACAAGATCAAGTATGAAATTAAACCCAAAAATAGTTAATTAGGAGCGTGTGGTCACATACCTAAACGGGTGTGGTCGACCACATAAATCTAGGTCGTGTGATTGCAAGTTTTTAACTGTGTGGTCGACGGGTTCTGCGACCACACCTGTGACCACACGATCCCAGTCAGACTCTGTGATTAGGAAACCTTCCTAATCCGAAGGGGGTTCTTTCCTAATCTAAGTATGAATTTATATGGAGGGTTTTACTCTATATATAGGACGTCCCTTAGCCTCTTTCATCCTTTTAGAACTCAAACTGAAAGAGAGAGAAAGAGAAGAGGAGAAAGAGAAGGAGAATTGAAGAGGAAGACTAAGAGGAGGAAATTCAGAGAGAACTCTGAATCTTCAACAAGTTTAAGGTATAAAAACATTTCCCATATTAATTGAATGCCTAGAATAGATCATGAAGGAGATAAGGATTCAAAGTGAGACCCTAATCATCAATCGATGGATAAATTCTAAGAGATCCATGGAAGGAATCTATTAGGATGATGAGTTGTGTAAAAATACTAATTTTAAGCCATAGAACAATCATAGGAAGGATCATGATGATAAGCCAAGGAATCAAAACATGAAGGAATTGGGTTGGGAGTGAAAAGTCGACCATCACATGTGTGGTCGCATGATATGCAACCACACGAGATACACATATCCAACCTCACACCCTCGGGAAGTCTAGGGAGGGTGTGGTCGCATGTGTGGTCGCATGATATGCGACCACACGAGAGACACATGATCGACCACATGCCCTCGGGAAGTTCCAGGGAGGGTGTGGTCGCATGGTATGTGACCACACCTTGCGACCACACACCCTGTGGTGTATGGTCGCAGAAACTGAGACCACAGGTGCAGACACACCTGTGACTACTCAGTTTATGGAAGTTTAAATTATTGAAAATAATTCTAATTTAAAATCTATCAATTTGTTAGGTTTTCAAGTTGTCTAAAAGTGATTTAGAAAGCTTAAACGAGGAATTATCATCGACCAAAGGTGAGGGAACAAGACCTAAATTAATTGGCTAATAATAAACTGTTTTACTTATTGAGTCCAATGCCATGAATGATTCTATGCTTGTATGCTTGTAATGTGCATTTCACATGTCATCCAATATTCATGTTATTACTGCTCATGCATATTTAATTCCACATATTTATAACATGATGATGATGATGATGCTAGGAATAGGCATGTGAATGTATGTGTGTGGTTAGTATACTTGATGTGAGTGGAGCATCAGGGGGAGGACGTGACATTGTGGTTCATCGTGGTCACCAAACTCTAGCTCTATCTCTACTCAAGTCTTGTCCACTATCATCTTCGTATCGCCATTACCTTAGCAGAACTATTACGTCGTATGGCATCAGGGGAGGTGGTCTTGGACCGTGTAGTCTCTGACTCTGCCAGGGGGCCTTAGCTTTATCTCTATGGTCGTATTGAAGGATGCTGGGGTGAGGCCTTGGGTACACTATTTGGCATTAAGATTGGTTAGTTGCGAGCCCAATTTGCAAGCCCTCGCTAATAGGGGCTTACATGTTGGTATGGGTAGGGCATCAGGGGAAGTGTTATGCGGTGTTTGATCCGAGCACTTTAGCTCTATCTCTATTCCATGATGGGTGCATGTGGGATGGCAATAGTGTTTGATACATTGAGTGGCTTCACACACTCCTGTATAGAGGTGCGGCGGCCACCAATCATTTCTATTGCACATTGCAAACTTATGAACCAGACCAAAGATATGAATTGAATGCATGCATATGTTTGTTCCATTGTTTTATTTGCTCACGGAGCCATGATGTGTGCTCACCCTTTCGACGTCCAATATTTTTAGTTGATGACGCAAGTCCTACCGTGGAGGATTATATGAATGCACCAATGTTCGAACATGTTGCTGAGATGGATATGGAAGCTATGGTGGAGTCGCATGATTCGTCGTGCGAGTGCAACTCATGTGTTTTCAATTAAATTTAGTTGTTGTATTATCGAAACATGTAATTGATTAATTTATTTTATTTTATGTCTTTAGGCATTTGGAGATAATTAGATTATTAATTATGTTATCAGTGTTAGATACTCAGTTCATTAATATTAAAGACTTCTGCTATTGTTTATTTACTCTGATTATGGTTGTGGTTGTATCTGGTTTAATCAAATAGACACGGCCTGTCACATCCCAATTCTAAACCAACCAGAATGGTGTGAGTGAACCGTCACTGAACCAACGGTTCACACCAGGATCTCAATAAGACCGTGTCCACTCATACAAATCATTGCACATAACCACAATCAGAATATAATAAATACAGCAGAAGTATTTAAATAAATGAACTAAGTATTCTACTAATAAATTTAAATAAGTATTCAATTATCCAAACCCCAAACGTAGTTAAATATCCTTACATCACTTTAATAAAATAACTAAAACAAATAAAATAAAGTCAAAGGTACACGCAGAAAGGGCACTCGCATGAACCGTCATGCTCGTCCTCTCTTGCTTGCACATCCAGAGCAGCAACACCTCCATACGCCGAAGCGTTCACGTAGTCGTCCACCGTGTAACCTGCATCAACATCTAAAATGGTGTGTACAGAAAGGGTGAGCTCACAACTTATCTCAATAAGACAATCAGACAGTGTATCAATATTATATGCATGAGTAACAATCATTTTATGCTGTGGTCTAGTTTAAGTTTGCAATGTGCTATAGAAAGGTTCGGAGGCCGCCTCACCTCTATACACGAGTGTGTGGAATCGCACAGCAGATCACACCACCACTGACCCACATGCACCCATCATAGAATAATAGAGCTAAGGCATCCACTACCTTCCCTGATACTCCATCCATACCAATACATAAGCCCTACTGGCTAGGACTTGCAAACTGGGCTCGCAACTAACCAATCCTATATGTCATCACTGTAGGCTCTATCCCAGCACAGCTCCCTACGGCATAGAGATAGAGCTAGAGCGTGGTGGCCAGGCCGGAGACCACAGTGCCACGACCTCCCCCTGATACCCTACCCACACCAAGCATACTAAGACGGAACAATACGCAAGTAGACTCTATCTCAACATCACTCCCTACGGCATAGAGATAAAGCTAGAGCGTGGTGGCCAGGCCGGAGACCACAGTGCCACAACCTCCCCCTGATACCCTACCCGCACCAAGTATGCTAAGATAGAATACTACAAAAAGGTGCCAGTGGGAGGAGTGATCCCAGACCCCAGGCCCTTCCCATTCCATACACCAACGAAAACAATCACATGTGTAGCAATCACATCCTAGCATAGCGAGTATGCATGAACAATAATAATAACTGAAAGTAAAGGATGACATGCAATATGCACAAACACCAATCCACATATTCATTGTTATTTACAACAGTTTACTGTCCATTAAATTATTAGGGTTTAGATCCGATTCCCTTACCTGATGCTCGTTTGATAGCTTGCTCCACGTCGCAAGATCTAAACGTGCTATCACAAAGTCCTATACAATATTAGAGTTCAATTAGAATAGTTTCTTAGGGTTTACGTTGGTTGGAAACCAACGATGTTACAAAATTACACTCCCAGAGTTGACCGGTTGCATGTACCGATCGCAGCTCTGTGGGGAAAACTGGCGACCGGTATGGTCAGCCGGTTCCCACAGGCAACTCTCCGAGAGATACCGGTCGCAGTACCGGTCGCATGACCTGCGACAGGTATGGTCGACCGGTATGTCTCTGGAAAACCATACACTTGGCCTTTCGACTGCCGTTGATCATTCTCAACTGATTCCATGGTTTCTCCTACACATTCTAAGTCTAAGCATTGAGTTTGAGTTGTTTCCAACTCCATTCAAGTCCTAGTTTTGATGGTATTCATCCTAGAACTCGAATTTAGGGTTTATCGATTAAATTAGGGTTTGTCGACAAAGTAGGGTTTAAGTCAATACCTGCTTTGCATGGTATTGATCCAAATAACCCAACCATCCTAGAGTCATTATGTGAGAGGGAGCGTTTAAACACTTACCGTCGACTGGCGTAAGGTGTGCGTCGTCGAACGGCAACGACGGTTCTTCCTTCTTCTTCCTAGCTCCTTCTCCTCTCTAGGGTTTGTGAGGATCAGTGGAAAGGATTCTAGGAGGCTTAGAGGGGTTTAAATAGGCTAGGAATTAGGTTTAGGAAGCCTCTTAGGATTTGGAAAGTCTTAGGATTCCGAATTAGGAAAGTGGGACCTGCAGAGATCCAATTCTGGATCTTGGTAGTCTGCTATGCAGACCATACCAGTCGACCGGTACCATAGACCGGTACCATCGACTGGTATGGATGAAATTCATACTCAAGTTGGTCTGTTTCATCTGATTTCGTACTTGATTGTCATCCGCTCGTCCCATCTGGCCCGGTGATGATCGGAAGACCTGTTACGACATGAAATCAAGGTTTAGATCGGGGTCACGGAGTGCGGGTCTTACAACTCCCCCACCCTTTAAAGAAATTTTGTCCCCAAAATTTACATGTAGCTCTCACAACTCCCCCACCCTTAAAAGAAATTTGGCCTCAAAATTTGAACGTACCTTGATCGTCGAAAAGGTTAGGGTACTCCTTTCTCATCGCGCTCTCCTCCTCCCAAGTAATTTCTTCGACATCTTGGCTTTTCCAATGCACCTTCACATAATGGATATCCTTACTTCGAAGTTACTGTACCTTTCGGCTTGAGAGCATCACAGGTACCACTTCAAATGTTAAGTCCTCTGTCAAGTCTGGGGGTCTGCTGTCAAGATGTGTGATGGATCCCTGACATATTTCTTCAATAATGATACATGGAACACATCATGAACACTTGACATAGATGGTGGTAGAGCCAATTGATATGCCACGTTACTATGTCTGGTCAAGATCTCATACGGTCCCACATACCTGGGGCATAGCTTCCCCTTCTTACCAAACTTTTTAGACCTCGCATCAGTGATATCTTCAGGAATACCTTGTCACCCACTGCAAACTCTAGATCTCGACGTCGGTTATCCGCATAGTGCTTCTGTCGAACTTGAGCTGTCTTCACTCTTTCCTTGATCTGATCAATCACTCGACAAGTTTCTTCGACGAACTCTGGTCCTATAATTCTTCTTTCTCCCACTTCATTCCATAACAGAGGTGTACGACACTTCTTCCCATAGAGTGCTTCATATGGAGTCATCTAAATTGTAGCCTGGTAGCTATTATTATAAGCAAACTCGATGAGCGATAGCTTCTCGTCCCAAGCTCCTTTGAAATCTAGGGCAAAAGCTCGGAGCATATCTTCTAAAATTTGAATAGTTCGTTCTGACTGTCCGTCCGTCTGAGGGTGAAAAACTGTACTGAACTTCAACTTTGTTCCCATAGATTTCTATAATCCTTCCCAGAACTTTGATGTAAAACGGGGATCTCTATCAGATACTATACTCTCTGGGACGCCATGAAGTCTGACTATATTATCTACATATAGCTTGGCTAGCTTCTCCATGGTATACTGAGGTTTGACCGCAATGAATCGAGCTGTCTTGGTTAGTCGATCGACTATAACCCAAACTGCATCCACCAACCTTGGTGTCAAGGGTAGGCCAGTGATGAAATCCATTGTGATACAATCCCACTTCCATGCAGGTTCCGGTAATAGTTGTAGTAAACCTGCAGGTCTCTGCCTTTCCACTTTAACTTGCTGGCAATTCAGACATTGGAATACTAAACGAGCTATATCTGCTTTCATACCCCTCCACCAATATAATCTTCTTAAATCATGGTACATTTTGGTGCTTTCTGGATGTACCGAGTATGGAGTAAAATGAGCTTCTATCATAACTCGATCTCTGATATTTAAGTTCTCACTCTCAGGTATACATAATCGTCCATGATACCTGAGTACCTTGTCTGAATCCAAGGTAAAGTCAAGATTGCTATTACCCTTCTCTAGGTCTTCTTGTACCGTCTTGAGATGTGGATCTTGTAGGATTGTTACTTTGACCTCATCTATGAGATCCGATGAGATCTTCAAAGCTGCGAACATCAATGTAAACTTATGAATTAAGCCCTGTTCCACTGGATCTCTTGCAGTCTCTATTATATACTCTTCATCATTCTCTGTTGAGCTCGAGGCTGCAGCACATAATGCAACATTTGTACTTGGTCTTGCCTCAGGTTTCAATGCCCACTTTCTGCTTAAGGCATCAGCCACAACATTGGCCTTACCCGGATGGTACTGAATGTCACAATCATAATCTTTTAATAACTCCAGCCATCTCCTCTGTCTCATATTCAGGTCCTTTTGAGTGAAAAGATAGGTTAAGCTCTTGTGATCTGATTTAATCTGAAACTTCTCACCGTAGAGGTAGTGTCTCCAAGTCTTGATTGCATGTATTACCACTGCTAACTCCAAGTCATGTGTAGGATAATTCTACTCATGCTCTTTCAACTGTCTTGATGCGTAGGCAATCACCTGTTCTCCTTGCATCAATACACATCCAAGACCCAACCCTGAAGCATCCATATATAAGGCAAACGGTAAGCTTGGTGCTGGGATGGTCAAGATAGGTGCAGAGACTAGTCTTGACTTCAAAGTCTGAAAGCATTTCTCGCACTCATTTGACGATATAAATTTCTCTCCCTTCTTCGTTAGTTTGGTAAGTGGAATGGCGATCCTTGAGTAGTCTTCCACGAATCTTCTATAGTAACCAGCCAATCTAAGGAAACTACGAATCTCCGCAACTGATTTTGGTGCTTCCCATCCTACTATAGCAGCTATCTTACTTGGATCTACCTTGATACCATCTTCAGATACTACGTGGCCCAAGAAAGCCACTTCCTTTAGCCAAAATTCACACTTCTTGAACTTGGCATAAAGCTTCTCCCTTCTCAGCCGTTGTAGGGCTGCTCTCAAATGTGTGTCATATGAGCTTCCTTGTCCTTTGAGTAGATCAATATGTCATCGATGAATACGATGACCGAAGTGTCCAACATGTCATGAAACACTCGGTTCATCAGTTCCATGAACGACGCTGGGGCATTGGTCAACCCGAACGACATAACTAGAAACTCATATTGCCCATACCTTGTCCTGAAAGCAGTCTTTGGAATATCTCAGGCCTTGATCTTCAATTGGTGATACCCTGATCTGAGATTAATCTTTGAGAAAACCTTTGCACCCTGTAACTGATCGAACAGATCATCGATCCTAGGCAAGGGATATGGATTCTTGATGGTTAACTTGTTCAGCTCTCGGTAGTCGATACATAGCCGTACAGGACCGTCCTTCTTCTTGACGAACAATACAGGTGCTCCCCATGGCGATATGCTTGGTCGTATGAAACTCTTATCTAGCAATTCTTGTAATTGGGTCTTCAACTCCTTTAATTCTATGGGGGCCATCCTATATGGTGCTTTAGACACTGGTGCTAACCCTGGCATTAAGTCTATCACGAACTTTGTAGCCCTGTCTGGGTGTAGACCTGGGAGATCCTCTGGGAATACATCTGGAAACTCTCGTACCACATCTAGATCTTCCATCCTTGGCACCTCAGCAGTGATGTTGACCACAGACACTAGGTACCCCACTCCCCCCTTCTCTAAGCATCTCATAGCTTTTAGGGCAGATAAGATCAGCTTCTGCTTCCTGGGTAACTTGGTCCCGGTGAAGCTAAACTCTTTTCCTTTTTCATCTTTAAGCACAAGCTTCTTTTCACCACATAATAAGTTTGCTGAATGCTGGCCTAACCAATCCATTCCCAAGATGACGTCAAAGTCTGCCATCTCGAGTTGAACCAGATTAGCTTCTAGATCTCGGCCGTCAATGCTAACTGTACATGGTCCAAAATATTTGTTCAATGCCACTTCGACTCCTAGTGGGGAGCGAACTATCAAGCTTGGGTTTAGATGTTAGACAGGTAATTCCATTCGCTTCCCGAATGAAATAGAAACAATGGAGTGCGTGGCCCCAGAGTCAAAGAGTACTCTGGCAGGTATACCAGCTATATTTACAGTTCCAGTGACCACATCAGGTGATGCGACTGCCTCTTCGGTAGTGACTGTAAATATCTTTCCTTGCTGTGGAGTTTGTTTCTTAGGTAGAGTGCAATTCTTTGCAATATGACCCAGTTGCCGACAGTTGAAACATTTAATGCTCGGATTTTGTCCAGCGAACTGTGGCGGTGGTGGTGCAGTAGTGTTTCTTACAGGCACCATGGTAGACTGAGCCTTGTATGGGCGGAATGGTCTATTATTACTGCCACCTGAAGTCTCAGTAGCTTGTCTTTTCAGTCCCTTGTTCTATGCAAAGAAACTTTCCTTTTGACTTGATTCAATCACTCTGGCAACCTGTACAGCTTCATTGTATACCTTTTTCTCCAGACACAAGATATGCTCTCAGATGCTTCCACGCAGTCCCATGGTGAACCTACGGGTCATTGTTTCTTCTTCTTGCATACTTGCCGGTGCGAAGAAAAATAGCTCTTCGTACCTTTGCTGGTAAGCATCCACAATAGATTGAGACTGCTGTAGGTTGAGGAATTCTTTCTCCATCTGATCTTTAAAGCTCTTCGAAAAATATTTTTCGAAGAAGGCTCCCTTGAATATAGCCCAATTGATCTGAGCGTGCTTTGTCTCCAAATATGCCCGTGTAGAATTTCACCAGGCGTTTGCTTCCTCTTTGAGCATATGTGTAGCAAACAGTACCTTATCATCCTCAAAACATGTGATCAGACGGAAAGTCTTCTCCATCTCAGCAACCCATTGTGCATGCCAAAACGGTTTTCTCGGCTTCCCTGTGAATGTAGGGGGTTTCAGTTTTAAGAATCTATCCACTACTTGACTCAGATCGTGCTACCTCTGTGTATTCATTCCGTACCATGGTGGTGGGTACTGGTAGGCTCCCTGGTAAGCAGACGACGATGGAAACTGGTGGTTGTAAATTCTGTCCTTGGCCCATTGACCCTGGGCTACCATCCATTGGCAGTGTAGTATTATTCCTTCTAGACTCAGGCGTACCTACAGTGGGAACATAACCCGGTGGCCTGAACATCTTCAAAATCTCGTCCAGGAATGTCTTCTGCTGAGCTTCCATCTGGTAAACCAGATTCGTTACAATTGTCTCGGAGTTTGTATAAGGAGGGCCTGGTAAATTTATGGGTGCCCTGGGAACCTGCCCTTCTCCACTCTCTGGGTTCTGGGTTTGCTCTTCAACATAACCGGTTTCCATATTTTCCTCAGTCTGGCACACCCTGGAGTGGTGACGCTTTCGTGAGCCTCTACGACCGTTTCCGCCTACCATCTCAGATTAGCCTTGTCTGGATCTGAGAAGAAGTCATAACACATGAGATACAGTCGAATAATCATAATAGTGTTAGTCTTTAACAATTGCAAGGGGGATAATCGAACTGGAAACTTAATAATACAATTTTTCCGAAGAACAAATTTTCTGGCCCCTTTTTTTTTTTTTTTTTTTTTTCGGTTGACCAGTCGCGACACTGTAGAAGATTGGGGAGACTGGTATAGTCGACCAGTCAAAATTTTCATTCTGACCGAGACATAGCAGTCGACTATACCAGGGGGTACCGGTCGACCGGTATGGGCAAAACCATCGACCGGTATGCCCAAAAACCCCTTTTAAAGTCGCGAAAAGTGAGTTTTTCTCACTTTTCCTCTTCTTCTTTCTCTCCGGTAGCGATTTCTCTCTGGCTCCTGAGTTGCTACAGTCCGACCGGTGATCCTAGAAGTCATTTTCTTCCGATCAAGAGTTAGAATATCGGCTCCAAGTATGTTCTCTCCATCCATTCATCATTTTCATATCGTTTTTTCATGGTTTTATACCCAAAAACTAGGTTTTTCTTTGATTGGGAGATTCTAACCGTAGGAACTCTTTTCCTTCGGTTTAAAAAGGGTTTAGGGACCCTTAAGAGCAAAAGCCCTCAACTAATTTGAGGTTTCTCCAAAACGTTTTTGGAATAATCGTATTTTTCTAGTTTTGACCTAGGTTTTGTAAAAAAAAATCGATTTTTACTAAATTTCTAAATTTCTTGTTGTTTGTTCTATGGTTGGCTTCCATGAAGCGTTTGGGGGTTACGTAAGTCCTCCTCTCCATGTTTTTGGGTGAGTTCGAGGCTTTTTCTTGATTTACTGTCGTTATGCTGTCGAAATTTTGACAATTTCTAACCATTTCTACTTGTTTTTCCTTGTTTTGCAGCTCTAATGGCTCCACGCAGAGGTGCTAGCAAGTGCTCCTATGGTCTAGGCATGCACCTTCCCTACCTGCCTGTACCACAGCTCGATGAGCATTGGTTTCGATCTGAGGTGGCCTAAGCTCGCTTCCCTTGGTTCTATAGGAAGAATATCGAGTCTG